>PVJA010000948.1:118846-142185 GCA_004027025.1 Myocastor coypus
ATATATATATATATATATATGGATATGTCAAATACTAAGTGCATTGAGTATTAATTTTGCCCTTATGGGCACAGTAAAAAAAGGAATGTAATTATAGTTTTTTAATTAATAAATTGTTAGATATAGGGTCTTGTTACATGGTTGAGATTTGTAGTGATCCTCCAGTCTACCCCACAATAGGATCACAGTCGTGAACCAACACACCCGGTTTCAGGAGCCGGCTCAGGGCATCCTGGGTTCCAGGCCAGCATGGCATGCAGTACTGGGGCCAGAACCTGAGTCCTTGTGCCTGCAAGGCAGGCACTTAAGACTGCTGAGCTGTCTCCCCAGCCTGTAATTGCAGTTTTTAATGGAACACTAGAGTCATCATTTCTAACTACATAAGTAATTTTCAATATTACTATACTTAAATAACTAATCGGGGGAATTTTGTCTCACAACAGAAAAGTATCTTCAAAATTGGCAGAAAATAGTAAAGAAACAAAATTTTAGTCTTTCACTTGTGAATCATTTTACTTGCTGCCATCTGAAAACATATATCTCAGCTAAAGAAATAAAGGGTGTTCTTGCATTTCTTCCTCTTGCTTCTTCCCCTGTAGCTGATCTGTGAGCCTACTGTTCATACCCTATCACGGCTGAATTTTTATTTATCTACTAACATCTCTGATTCCCCCAACAACTGAATATGCCATAGGGTAAGCACTGTATCATTCATCTTGACATTCCCAGAACCCACAGTGTATAACATCAATATCTCCTCAATAAACACTTTATCAATGTTAATTTAAAAACAGTATTACTGATAACAGCAGTAAGAAGCAAAAGGCTAAAATCACAAAAAAGAAAAGGAAAAGGAAAGTTACTAAAGGCCGACTTGCCATATTTGCACACGGCCTACACCCAAGGATGGTCTACTTGTTTATGCTAGCAGCTGTGAATGAAGTTAACTTCCAGTGTTTTCAAAAGCCAGATTTCTCATGAAAATCAAATTATGCTTCAAATAATGTCTTAGTAACAAAGCTTCACTACTATTCCTTATCAGAACCACTTACTTCTGAAAAGTGACAGTGCAATTTGAAATTGTATCAGTTGATCAGTAAGTATTTATTTAGTCCTTATTTGGTAAAAAGCCCCTGATGTATTTATAGTGTTGCACAAGATCAGTTTCAAAAATATTTATAGGAGCCAAGTGTGATGGTACAAGCTTGTAATCACTACATATATTAATGAAGCAGGAGGATCCTTATGAGTTTGAGGCCAGCTTGGGCTATACATTAAGTTCAAGGCTGACCTGAACTATAAGTCAGGCCCTGTCTACAAATAAATAAATAAATAAATAACCATCTCATGTCCTTTGACTTGCCTGTCCTTTGTTATTAAAATCAAAATTTAATCATCAGTGTTTTATAAAGTTCATAATGTTATTATCATCTAATAATCTTTTAATTATAATCATGTAATTATCTTTCAGATAAAAATTATACATCATTTTTCCAAAAACTTCAGCCAATTTTCAGAGATAAAAAGTTAATGAAAACACTTATCACTTTTAAAAAACACTTACGGGCTCTCTTCTCTTACTCCATATACTTTGACATAGGTCCTAGCTTCTTAACCAAAATCTCATTTCTGAAGATGGTCAACCTTAATCTCACAGAAAACCCTTCATGTTATTGACTGCTGTGTCTCCTTTTTAATATTCTCTTCTCAACTACTCTGAGCTCCTCATTCTCATTACTAAAGCCCCTCTTCTTACAGATTCTAAACTTTCAATCTCTATTGTTTTCTTTGAAGCAGCATTCATGCCCCAACTCAACTATCTTGTCAAGGAGAATGAGTCCAGTGCTGCTTTTACCAAATTCCTTTCATATTTCCAAAGCCTTGCTAGGTGCACCCCCAGATGGCACAGATGACACAATGGCCACTTGAAGTCAACCCATGCAAAATGTAACATCTCCTTGTACTCTTTATATTTAGGAATGGCAACTAACATTCCCAGGTATACTGCCTCAAAACACAGTTGACACCAGTAAGTCTCTCTTATATGCATCATGCATGCATTGAGATCCGGTAGATAGCACTTTCATGATGCCCCACATATTTCCACCTCAACTAACACATTTCCCAACTCTCACTAACAATTTGCAGCTTCTGGAGACTAACACTCCACTCAGGAATGTTACCAAAGCTCTCTAAAGGCTCTCATCATCACTTGATCCCATGCTCTACAGATCCTACCTTTTCAGATGAATCTTCCCACTGCAGTGCTTGCTCAAAGCTGTTACTCCTAATTTCATAGCACAGGGACCAACCCACCCTGCTTTACCCTCCCCAACTCCTACAGCTGATTCTCCTTCTTCCTTCCTCACTTTACTTCTCATTGCAACTTGATTCACCCAACCAGCCAGTTTACTTTTGGATACACCATGCCACTCATGTGGAGTATTATCCTTCATTTTATTTTCTTGGTCAAAGTCAGTTTTGCCCTTTAAGGTGGAAAACGAAAGGTCATTTAAACTCTCCAGCTGGGAGTCAGCTCTCCTTCCCATGTCTTTGGCCAATAGCTGCAACTCACTTATTATTGGAAACGTCAACCATCCCCACGCTAGGCCTGAAATCCTCCCATGTAGCTTTCCAATCAGCCTCACACATAAGAGACTTAAATAAATAATGGTCAAATGTCTCAGAAGCAGTCAAGGATATTTGAAGGTTTATAAATAAATATAGTCGACAAATATATAAAAGTTATACAAGTATTTATGGCCTGGTATCCTGACTTTCCACTCCCAGGGCTTCTAAATATGCCAATGTGTGTTTCTGATTTAACCCCCTCTTTGTTGTTTATTAATGATCTACAACCAGCAAGAGCAGCTCTAAACTACACACACATGCTCCCTTATTTGCAAATAAATGCTTACCTATTTGTACAGGACTCAGTTCTACTAGTTACAAATCAATAAGGAAAAGCCCTGTTTTCCCATGCCCATTTGGGGGGAAAAAGTATGATCATTTGTTTTTCTTATTTCATGGATGAAAATAAAGCATACTTTTCCAAGTTCATAAATGTAGAAACATAAAAATCCTAAAATGTTGGCAGTGGGGCATTGTTAATTGGCATTTACTCTTTTAAGAGCTTCTTCTGAGTTTTGCTCCAGCAATCTGCTTTGTTCATTTTTTTTTAACTTAAAAAAAACGATTTTAAAATATATATGAGTTCTCTGAAAACAGTCGTCTTGGAAGAGAAGAAGACAGCCTGATGTCCAGCTGTGTGCCAACTGTTGTGACCAATCACTCTGTCAAAAACGCTGGGCAGAAGAAACACAGCACAGTGGCCACAGCAGCAGACACAGGTGAGCCATGCTGCACTGGCACTTAGCTGCTAAGGCAATGAGCCAGTGGCTCCCACCTCTAACATGAGCCTGCTTCTAAACATCTGCAGAAGCCACAGGCTTTCTGGTTTACCTTCTTATTAACCTTCAGTTCGTTGCAGCTCATATGGAGGTTTTAATGCTAGACCTTCATGTATTCCACAAGCAATCTTCTATGGAGATGTTATGGTTTGTGCATAGGTGTCCCCTCAAAGCCTCACGCAGTCATAGGGCAGCTTCTGGAATTGATTATTGTGGAAATGGGTGCTGCACCTGCCCTGGGGCAAGCGATTTGCATTTCAGTGTAAGGGTGGAAGAGAAGTTAGCTGCTTGAGCTGCTGCTAGGTTTCCCTGTGCTCTTGCTCTTAGCTGCCACCATGAAGATTTGCCCTCTGTTGTGCGCCACTCTGCCTTGGAGCCAGCTAAATATGGACTGAAACCTCCAGTAACTGTAAGCTAAATAAATCTTTCCTTCCCTCATTTTGAGCGTCAGGTATTTGTCCCATCAATGAGAGAAGAGTAACTAAGAAGAAAACAGTATTATTAAGATCAGTTGTCTAATAAAGAAATGGAGATTATAAAAATAATGAGTATCTTGACCACAGTCATATGGCTAGGACAGCCAAGATCTGAAACAAACTCAACTGTCTTACTCTCTTTTTTTTCTGCCAGTACTGGACATTGGGCCCAAGCTTTGAACAAGCTAAGCAGAGCTCTACCACTGAGCTCCCTCCTCAGCCTACAGAGCATGCAGTATGCTGATTGACTTACTTTCCTTTTACTATGTACTACAATGTGTGTAACAAAAGGATGGACAACTTCAGTGGGACTAGAGCCAGTCAAGCCAGTCAAATCAAACTCTGACTGAGATTTCTTTCACCAATATGTTTTCATTATTTTTCATTTATTTTTCTTCCTAGGTTGCCCAAGATGGGTTCAAACTATAATCCTGCTGCCTCTATCTCCCAAGTAGCTGAGATTACAGGCAGGCATGTGCCTCGCAACTGGCAAGAGCCTGGCACCCTTAGAAAAACAAACAAGGCAGGCGTTCTTGATGTATTCTGCTCCCCACAGCCATAAAGTGAGCAGCTTTGCTCCATGAAGCCCTTGATCATGATCTTCCTGCCCCAGAGCCAGCTGACCAGGAGAAAGCCTTCTGAAACCATGAGCCAAATAAATCATTTCCTCTTATTAAGGGGTGGGGGAGGGGAGGGAGAAAGGGAAGGAAAGGGAGAGGAAGGAAAAATAGAAAGCAAAGGTAGGGGAGAAAGGAAAGGGAAGAAGGAAGAGAAGGAAGAAGGAGGGCTGACTGTGGGCACTTATCTGATCAAACATTCACCACCATGCTTCCTCTTGTTCCTCCCTGGTGACAGCAACACCGCCATAATGACAACTCTGAACAGGTCACAGGAAAGCCCCTGGATATGCGTTAAAATCATACCTCTCAAAATTAGACATGATGACCTCAAAATGTGGCCTTATTTGAAGACAGTGTCTTTAATCAAGTTCAAATGAGGGCGTGAGTGGGAGGTCTAATCTGCCTGGTGTCCTTATAAAAGGGTGAAATTTGCCCACAGACATATATACACAATGACTCATGTAGATAAAAAGCAGATCTCAGGAGATATTTCTAGGAGACAAAGAAGCAGAGCTTGCCAGCAAATCACCAGCCACCATGGGACAGAGACACAGAGAAGAAAGCAAGCCTGCTGACTCCTACATTTTAGACTTCTCACCTTCAGAAGTAGGAGAAAATAAACTTCTACTGACTATTCTGTCCATTGCATGGAACTTCATTATAACACCCCTACACAATTAATGCACCCTCTACTAAAAATTTATAAGACATGCGACAACAGTGCCTCTCAGTATACAAAGCTCACCTCTCAGCTCTGTGAGAGGATGGACCTTCTCAAGGTATCAAGGAGGGTAAAGCAAGGCAGCCTGGTGACTTCCTATCAAGCAGGCCTTTGTAACATACTCCATAAAACCTGATCTCTGGTCTATGGAATTAAGGATATCTGTCAGCAGTGCTTCCAAGAGTACAATAATTTCAGGTATATTTGAAAATTGTAGGTAACACCTACAGATCATTCCCTGGTAGTAACACTCCTATGAAGGTATTTTATAACAAGAATGTCTGGTAGATTGATGCAGAGAGAAGTGAAATGGGATATCCTGTGTGGTAAAGAGAAGGAACAGCATCCTTTGCAGGAGCTGTGACTGCAACATGTGTTTTCTGAGTGCATCAGTTTAGGTCATTTGAGAGAAAATTTATTCCTACAAAATGACATCACTGTTTGCATTTATTTCAAGTGTATGTTTCTTTTACTTCTGGCTGTTCATTAGATACTATTCTTTAGCAAGTCTTCTATATACTTTAAAGACTGGATCAGTTATATTTTTAAAAAAACTCTTTAAAGAACTGTCATGTGAATAAAATTTTAAAGATATTTATAGTCCCCAAGAATTACAAACCATACAGCATTTTACATGAATTGTAAGATCGCATCTCCCAACGTAATACTCTCCTGGTTCTAGCTGCCATAAATAAAACCTTCAAAAACATGCAATGACTATATGAGTAGGTCAGAAAATCACTGCTAGATAACTCGAAGGTTGATGAACTGCTGCCTATTATCTTAGGAACTCATTTACTATATAAGTCAGAATGCAGAAAACAGGAAAGTAGAGATAGTGAGGTATGTTCTTGTATATGCTGTTTCACATGACTTTTTTTTTTTTTTTTTTTTTTTTTTTTTTTTTTTTTTTTTTGCAGAGCTGGGGTTTGAACTCATGACCTTGCACTTGCCAGGCAGGCACTTGTGCCACGGAGCTATCTCCCCAGCCCCATGACTTCTTTTTTGGTCAAGCGATAACTTCTTTCACACAGCAACCATTATATATTATGATATTTGAAGGCAATCACACTTCATTTGCTTTTGACAGGCCCCTACAGCTTAGTGTTGCCCTGGGAACCTGGACGGCCCTAAAGATACAGCTACAGCAAGGAGTATCAGAATCTCCCAAAGGTCAGCCAGAGATGTGTACTGCAGGGCAAGGCTCCACCCATACCTACAGAGTGGGGCATTTAACTAGGTTAAGAGTAGAGAAGGGCAATAAAAGTGAGAGATTAAGTATATGAAACCTGCACTAGATGCACATCTACACTCATCGGGTAACCCCCAGGTGCTGGACATTGTGCAGCTGCCTTCGAGTAGAGCATCAAATGGAGGCAAGTAGAAGGAACTCCTTTATGAGGAATTGTTCCTGTCAGTTAAGGTGCTCAACAATTTCCAACAACACATGAGCATGTTGGGGTTAATCACGCTGAAGCCCCCATGGCTCTTAAGACAAGCAGGCTGGTCAAACCCAGGCCTGTCTGATTTCTTCATAATGCTGAGCTGTACTAAGGGAACACAGGGAATACGCAGGACATGAAATGGCTCCAGAGGACTGAGATTTCAAATACCTTGCGTCCTCCCCACCCCTTTATCTCTAACTCATGAAATAGCTGTGTTTCTCAAATACTGCATTATTCAAATAGATTGTATTAACATACTAAAGAAAGGACAAACAATAAAATCGGACTTACATGTACTTACTATATACTTGAAAATTCAACACAAACAGATTTGCCACTTTTTTCTTGTGAAAGTGAGCATTTTGCCTTATTAGGTAAGTGAATAGGACTCAGCTAAAATTATTTTCAAAGTATTTAAAACTCTAGTCTTCTATGGTTATATAAATTACAGATATTACTCTACTTAAAATATTATTATGGGATAGGTAAGATTATTCTTTCCTAATTAGGAATTGAACTCAGAACAGCACACTGCAAGGCATGCAGTGCTCCTCTGAACTATATTCCGAGACCGAAGTAGGATTATTCCTAACCCTAACTTCCAAACAACATACTGAATTAAACAACTCTCCTAGTAGAAGAACTTTATTTAATATGCTATAAAGAATACTTATTTTGCCTGAAAAAAATACTCTTAACAAAACTATGCTTAGGAGATGGGGATATAACTCAGTGGTAGAATGGTTTGACTCTTATGTGCAAAGCCCTGAATTCAATCTCTAGCACCAGAAAACAAAACAAAGCAAAGCAAAAACAAAGAAAGTACTCATATTAAACTTCTAAAATATATCACAGTTAATTGTATTAATTACTTTCTCCAAAAGATTAAAGCTGTTTGCTTGAACTAATTATGTATATACATGACAAGAAATAATAACTCTAAAAGGCACTTGGAGTAGCACCTTTAGCTTTTCCTGAAACGTTTTCTCTGTTAAAATCAGGGGTCAAGCCGGGCGTGGTGGCTCACGCCTGTAATCCCAGCACTCCGGAGGCTGAGGCAGGAGGATTGGTGCGAGTTCGAGACCAGCCTGGGCTACAAAAGTGAGCTCAGGACCAGCCTCAACTGCATAGCGAGACCCTGTCTCAAAAAAAAAAAAAAATAAAAATAAAAATAAAAAAAATAAAATAAAATAAAATAAAATCAGGGGTCAAAGGGCTCAATTTTACCGTGAGAGTCTTCAACTGGTGTATAAGTCTAAAATGTTTTTTCTTTATAGCCAGTAAAATCATTCTTCAGCCTTGTTACCAGATCCTTAGTAACCAGCACTATTGTTTTACCCCTCTTTAGTTCTCAATGCTTTCATTGAAATATAGAAGGTCAAAGAATCTGGCCTGATCATCTTGGCTACAGACATAGTCTCCTCCACAAAAAGACCATCCCCAGCATCTCGAGAGGCTCACAGGTGTTTCCCCCACAGATCTCCTGTGCACACAGGTGGTGCCTCCCATGAGATTAGCACTTATAAGTTTCTAGAGTTCAGAGTACATCTGATATTGTAATACAACTTATTTACTTCTGAAAAGTCAAACTAACCACCATAAAAACCTAAATTTACAACCTAAGAGCAGGAAAGCAGTGGAAATCACATTACATTATTATAATCCATAACTATAGACCTACTATCAACATATATTTTGTGCTGCTACATCAATGTGCTGGAAACTAATTTATAAAGAATAAACACTTCCTTTATAACAGTTTGGAGGCCAGAAAGTCTAATAGAAAGGCCCTAGCAGGAGGAAGCAGAGAGTAACCCACACCACACAAGGGAAACCATTCACAAGGAAGAAGCCATTGTGAGTACCACTTACTACCATCACATTGGTCACACCTAGGTCTCATAGCAACCCACAGAACTTGTGGCTATATTGCTCATATTAGGTAATCCAATCTCTGCTCCTGAAAAACACAAACAGTACTAGGTGGAATCCTGGAAGGATTATGATATCAAGATGTGGGTGAGAGTTTTTTAAAGCAGGTGACAGGTTGCCTTATCATATAATTTTCTCAAGTTCTTTGAGTTACAACAAGTTCTGAATGACTGCACAGTATTTTACATTCCCTAGGATTCTGTCATTTATTGGGAACTACTCAAGCTGCTTCAAAGCTCAAAGGCATCTGAGGACACCTGAGGATGTGACCCCACTGGTCTACCACAGGTGCACAGCAGGATACATTTATGTAGCCATAACTTAGCACAAGTAAACATGCATATGCTGGTTATGGAACTATCCAAGTATCTTAGTTACTCTTCTCTCATTGTTGGAAGAAACACCCAACACTCAAAATGAGGGAAGGAAAGGTTATTTAGCTCACAGTTTCAGGACATATTCAGCTGGCTCAATGCAGACTGGCACATGGCAGAGGGCAACCTTTCATGGCAGCAGCTAAGAACCAGAGTGCTAAGCTAGGAGATAGCAGCAGCTCAAGCAGCTAACTTCTCTTCCTTCCTCACACTGAAATGCAAATCACCTGCCCCAGGGCAGGTGCAGCACCCATTTGCACAATAATCAATTACAATTTCCAGAATGTATGAGGCTTTTCGGGGACCCTAGACACAAACCATAACAGTAAGCATGTAAATATGAGGTAACAATATGTACAAAAAAATTATACAACAAAGAAGCAGGTGGCTCTTGGCCTCTTGGGCTTCTGGTGCCTGCAGCTGTTGGCTGCTATCTTGCACGTGTGTCTTTCCTAATTTAGGGAACCTCAGCCTCAAAAATAACCCTTTCACTTCCCACACAGACCAACACACATTCTATATCTTCCAAAAGATCCCTACTGGCATCACCATTACTTGTTCTCGAATGCTTGCTATAACATAGAAAGTACTGCGAGTGATATACAAGGAGATTCAAAAGGAGCCCATGATTATTTTTTTTTCCCTTTTGCAGGTGAAAAAATTAAAACGTAGAGCAGTGAGGTAAGAACCTACAGCAGTAATTGAGGCAGTCTTTCTAGCTTCATGGGTTAATTTATAAAAAATATACTTTTGAGAGGTAGTTAAATTCACCACAAATTAAAACACTGTATGGTAGAGGAACTATTGTTGCAGGCAGCCGAGTTAGATAGAAATATTACAGGCAGTCAGACAGGGCTAGGCCCTCGAAGGAGATAATACAGAAGGCAAAATACCTAGCTACTATGGGAGGGATGGATGCTTCCACTTTGGGCCAGACCTAAAGACCAAAGATGGAACAAATGCTTAACTCCTTAAAGATTGATATCTGCAGTTGATCATCACCCTGAGAGCACCTGAAGAATCATTAATCAAATACTACCAGATGGCTACCTGATAAAGTTCTGTTCTGCATTAACTTCAGCATGCCAGGGGACTCTCTTTTCCATTTGGTCCTGGACTTAACGTTACCTGAGCAATGCTGCTTATAATCCCATTGGTTGACCATAGCTTTGTCCCGCCTCATGCCCACTTTAGCGAGTTTCCATGGTTTTCACTTTAGATCTGCCTCACCCCATGGTTTTCCTAAATAAAAGTCCCTAGAAGAGAGCTTCTGGGGGACACCCATTCAGGACCCCCCTCCTGTCCCTTTCTTGGACAGAAGCTTTCTTTCCTTCAATGAATACGTTCTGCTCATTACCTCCGTTTGTTCCTAAAATTCATTCTTCGGTTTTAGAGAACACAAACTCGTCCCAGGTACTTTTCAGTTTGGGAGATCAGTGTTCCCTATATCATTTGGAGGTTCCCTATTGAAGGTCATCCACCCCAGATCAATTTTTTTCTTCCTACATCACTATCACTAGAACATTTTCATAAAAGAAGCATTTATAAATACAGTAATTGAAATACTTCTTTTGAACAAGCAAGTGATAAAAACATAGGATATTTTTCAGTTGAAGCGTAAAACAGCACCCTGATGTTGTGGTACATGACTGTCAACTGAGCTACTCACAAGGACAAGGCAGAACAAGTTCAATCCCAGGCTGGTCGATATAAAATCATTAAAAAGAAAAATGAGTTAGGGATATATCTCAACACTCTCTGGGCTCAATCCCCAGTACTGTGAACAACAACAAAAAAGAAACACAAACAAAATGTAAAGCAATAAAATTCAACAGCTGTAAAGTTCTTCACGTGTTTGTGAAATCAAAATTCTGTAGCTGGAACAGCAGTCTGGCCTGCTCTAGGAAATGTCACTAACAATACATCTCAATTTATCTCCCCCAACAGGAACCCTTTTTTCTGTGTGGTTAGGAAGATACAGGGAAGCAGAAAAAAAGTGCATCATTTGTATCTTTCTCGAAAAAAAGATGAGCCAAATTCCAGTGACAAGGGGAACAAAGAGGGGACCAAGGCTAAAGGGAAGAGGCATTAGAAAGAAGGAGCCCCAGGAGTCAGCATTAGCTAAACAAATTGAGGCCCATGTTCCATCCCACAAGCCAGCTGAGGCCTAGGAACAACCCTGGGACCAAGGCCCAAGTGCCCTGATGCTGCACACGTCAACAGACCCTGTGCAAATAAGTGAACAGCCGCAGTGTGCAGTGGCAGACCACAGAGCTGTCAGACTGCACAGAAGGTTTTCTACCAGAAAGCTGAAAATCAAATATGTGAGGTTTACATTGTGGGAACAAAAGAGCTGACCCTGAAAACCTTCCCTGGAGAACAAGGAAGCATAAAGTTTAAGTCATTTTCCCAAGTCTCCAGTACAGTAGATAAGCCTATTAAGAACATCATACGCTATGCTAATTGGTTCAGGGGTTATGTATCTCCTTTGTTTCTTCCAACTGAGCCTTTACATGCCTTTGTGAGTTGGCCAGAAAGATAGTGTAATAAATCTATCTGCAACAAAACAGCACTGGGGTCTCAGAGATGCTAATGAGCTCCAGGGGTCCAACTTGCAAAACTGCTCTTCCCACTCCCACAACACAGGACTAACTCCAAAGTCATCTCTAGCTGGCACGGGAAGAAGGCACTGGAAAATTCTTCAAATGTTCATGCTATTAATTCCTTATTAAAACAAATACATTTAAAGTGAAAGGAAGTGTCATTTGAGATTGTAACACTAATTTAGTCACTTAGAATGAAAGCATACACTTTTGCATATAAAATAGGGATAAATCAAATTCGCATTGTGCAAGTGGAAAATTCAATCAACATTAATTGAATAATGCCTTTTGGAAGTTATTACTTGAAAGGAAGTCCATATCTAACTACAGAACATGATGATACATTTTAATTTTTTAAAAAGGCTGAAACAAAAGGAAGTCCATATCTAACTACAGAACATGATGATACATTTTAATTTTTAAAAAAGGCTGAAACAATAGTTTTCGTATCCTAGATAAAGTATCAGAAAAATATTTTAATAAAAGCTCCCCCAAAATTCAAATTCCTATGTTTTTTGTTTGTTTTTTTTTTTTGTTTGTTTGTTTTGTTTTGTTTTGTTTTGTTTCCTTTCCTATATAGCAGCAGGAAATTGATTTCACACTGAGGTATATTCCCACTTTTTCTTTTTGGTAATTTTTCTATTGTGAGGTAAGACCTCTCTAAGCCAGTAACCTGCCCCAGCTGGATTAGGACTTCATTTTTCCTATAGGCAAGTGCCTATACACAGATAAAAAGTTCTTTATAAATATTACGTGTAATGATAAAGTCTTATAAACCTAGGAGCCAGAAAATGAGAGTGAGAGCATCCTAAGTAAAGGAAAATAATGATCAAGCCTGGCCTAGATTAACAGTCCAGCTTGTGTAAACATGCAGGTGTTTGATACACAATTGAAATGATTTAGAATCATTAATCATCCTGTGCTATGTAGTTAAACACAA
This sequence comes from Myocastor coypus, assembly GCA_004027025.1. Lineage (NCBI taxonomy): Eukaryota > Metazoa > Chordata > Mammalia > Rodentia > Myocastoridae > Myocastor > Myocastor coypus. The sequence goes on from PVJA010000948.1 coordinate 131,368, forward strand.
ACTGTTGTGTGTGTAAGTACACCCATTCTACAGAAACCAAAGGTAAAAATAGAACACAATGCAGGAGACTCCAAAATCTATGATGTCTATCCATGTATTATTTTCTTTTTCTTAACAGGTTCCCTGGCTGGCTTTGGGTTCCTAGTGATCCCCCACCTCAGCCTCCAGAGTGCTGAGATTATACATGTGTACTACCATGCCCAGTTACAGCATGTATTGTCATTTGGCAAGAGCTAACCATTTTGCCTTCCAGTGTTTTCAGTTTTCCTTATTTAACCTACAGTGTATGTATACTAAGAGGTAAGAACCATATATCTTCAGAAATCAAGGATGAGTATAAGAACGTTGACCTCCTGGCTCTCTCATATGAAAGAATATAAGACAGTATTGAAGGGAGGAGAGAGACAGAAAGTAATGGCTTAAGGGGTACAGGGTCTCCTTCGCCAGATGGAATTGCAGTATTTCAAACTGCACAGAAGTGATGGCGCCTCAACACTGCCAATGCACTGCATGCCCCGGAATAGTACATTTTAAAATAGCTAATAGTCAACAGCTTTGTGAATTTTTTCTTGGGTAGGCCTTCCTCAAAAAATGCACCATAAACCAGGTATGATGATGCATGTCTATAATCTCAGTTACTCAGAAGGCTGATGCAGGAGGATCACAAGTTTGAGACCAGGCTCAGTAACTCAATGACACCCATTCTGAAAACAGAAAAACTGGGGATGTAGGTCAGCACTCCCTGCATAATTCCCAATACTTAAGAAGAGAAAGAAAAAAGAAGGAGGAGGAGGAGGAGGAAAAGAAGAAGAAAAAGGGGAAGAAGAGGAGGAGGAAATGGAAGAGGAGGAAGAGAAAGAGGAGAAGGAGAAGAAAGAGAAGAAGTACTTTTTGAAAAATTATAAAACTGAATTATAGGGACTAGGGAGATAGGTCAGTAGAATAAGCGCTTGCCTGGCAAGCACAACGGCTTGAGTTCAATCCCCAGTTCTGCAATCAATCAATCAATTAATAAATATAACATTGAATTCTATTTGCTGGAGTTTATGATAGGTTCTTTAAACAGTCTGTTTTGGTCAATGTGCACCGTGATGATGATGTATTATTACCCTCATTTCTAGGAAAGGAAAGCCAGGCTAAGAATGAACACATAGCAAATGACAGTGCAAAGATTTTTTCAATGAAGTCTGTTCATGCTCTTCTATTATATCTTACTATTGCTTGTCTCTATGGAAACTCACCAAGCAGGTGGATAAGAAAGGATATCCTTACCCACACACCAGCAATCCCAACACTTGGGAAGCCTAGTGTACAAGGACCTCAAGTTCAAGGGTAGGCGGGGTTCTGTGAAAAGACCGTCAGAAGAGAAAGGAAAGGGGAAACGGAAGGAGACAAAGAAAGAGAGCTTTTGATCAAGTCACAGCACAAGGCAGGAAAGCTTACACCATGTTCTAACAATGATGAGAATCTAGAACAGTAACACTGAGGGTAGGAGGGCAGGGAAGAAAGCGCTGCAAACAGCGGCTATGCAGGCATAAGCCTGTGAGAAGCTTTACGCACCTGGCAGAGAGCACGGACTTTGTCCTATAACTGACAGCAGAGGTTCCCAATGGCAGTGCGTGCCAGGAGCACTCGCACCCTTCACACAGCAGACTTCTCATGCCCTAAGGCAACACCTAAGAATTTACATCACTAACAGGTCCCCAAGGATGCAGATGCTGCTACTGCACCACTGATGACAATAACTGTAATTTAAGATCCTATGGCCTATTGATCATTAAGAGGTCTTCAAGTGGATGAGAAACATAATTTTATCAACGTATTAGATATAGATAAAAATTTTAACAAAGCAATAGGGTTCAGAGTAAGGTAAGTCATGGTCCATGTTATTAAAGAAATAAAACAGCCTACAAATGTAGAAAGCTAGCTCACAATTGAGAATTACATAACTTGTGAACAGCTTTTTTACTGAAATGACTAATTAGTAACTACCAGAGGAAGTCATGTAGAAAGATCATTTGAGGATAAGACACCTTCTACTGTAAGTTAGGGTTAAATTAAACGAGGCACCTAGTCTCGGACAAAAGAATCAGACTTTCTATCAGCATAAATGGGATCTGTGTTTTAGAACACAAAAATAAAATAAAAATACAGTAATACTTTATCCTGAAAAATACCGACTTCCAAAGAGAAAAGGTTTAGAAACTGTACTCAAGGATAACATCCAAGGCTGTAGTTTCTCTCTATTGGAGAATGAAAGGTCTCCTCCTAAGATGCTTTCTAATTAGAAAATTTAAAAATCCTAATAATAGGCTCCTTCACAAAAATGTCTAAAACTGGGGAAGACTATTAGTAGCTTACTAGCGTTGCAAACATACATTCCTGGGCAATCCTCCCTCACAAAAGCAGAGGCAAAGCATACTAGGATGGTTTATTTATCGCACTAGGTTTACAGGGGGCCTCTCAAGGGTATCCTGTCCTATAGCACAGAAGCCCAGAGAAGACATCCCCATGTACATCATGGCAGTGGTATGAATAAACTAACTCAAACAGCTCTCCTAAAACAGGAATGAAGTGGCACTCTAGCCAGCAATTGCAACACTCTGTCTTAAATATATTAAGAAAGAAGAAAAAGGCATGGGAAAAAAATGAAATTATTTCAAGCACTCTGAATCTGCTCCAGCAATGTATTTCTTCCCTTTTTCTAAAGAAAGGGAATCTATAAGAATCTAAAGGGAATCTATAAGAGAATCTATAAGGGAATCTAAAGGGAATCTATAAGAAAATAAGTGCAGTAGTACCATGGTTCATAAACACTTTGGTTTACAAACAATTTGGCTTGCAATCAAAGGTATTTGGCAAAATGTTATGTTTGTTAGCGAACTCGGCATGGGTGATGAACATGACAGGAGTTCTCTTTCCCTCCTGACCACAAACATGGCCATGTTTTCCAGCATCACAGAACAAATTAAGTTTGTGAACTTAGGTGCCACTGCAAAGTGCCATCAAACAGCTTTACTAACCAAAGAAAAAGATCAGGAAGGAAGGTAGTGGGAGCAGAAGAAAAGCAACTATTATTCATCTTGAGAGAAAATTGAATTCTTGAGTCTTTCAGAGACAGGCAACTACATCCAAAGACAGAAACGGCTCCTACATACCCAACCCGTCCCCCGCAATTAAGACAGCAGAACTCTTAGGCAAATCCCTGTGCTTTGCATCAACCATGTCTCTGCTGACATGGCCTTGGGCAGTTTTCTCTTCTTTAAAATGAAGGATATTATTAACAATGCTTAGCTTGCCTACTTCATACTATTAATACTTCACTTGCCTACTTTTAGACTTGCAAAGCAAATAACAAATGCAGTAAAACACAGAAAGCAAATTGAAGGCTTACATGATAAGAAACTCTGAGTGTCTGTATTGCCATTGTGCTTACAAAAGCTTGGAGGTTACACCCCAAGGAAAGAAGATGAATCAAATATCCATCAGTCAGGATTCTTTTCTGTAATATTCAAGACACAAGTTTCCTTAGGTTCCATCACTTCAGTCATTACACTGTATGGACTTTTGGGTGGTTGGAAACCAGGGCTTTTTGCCTAACTCGGTACAGAGGCAATATTACTATATAATGTCTACATAATTCGGGATAGTATTTCACATGAAAGGAAACTTCCTTAATCTATCCATTGATCACTTTGCTAATTCATCGCAGCAATTTGTCATGGAGTTGCCCTATCTGCGTATTTTTGAAATATGGAAATTCAGCCATATTTGTTCTTTCATATTATTGAAAACCTCTGGAATTCAAGGTAAGTAGTCATGGCCCCCAGGCTGTAATTCTTTCTTCCTGACATGCTTTTGAATGAACCTCATTGCTTGGCAAAGACCTGCCTCCTCCACCTGCCAATCCAGAGATCAGAACACCAAATTAACTTTGCTTTCCCTATATCTCAGTACCTGATTTCAAAAAGACAAAGGGAATGCATCTGAGGAAGCCACCTGGCCAAAGGAAGTGCTTTATTATCTAAAAGGAGTACTCGCAAGTAAGTCAGGAACATCTGGTGACACACAGAAATCCGTGACAGGCCTTGCTTTAAAAGTACACTCAGAGCTTGGTTCTGAAAATGAACCAAGAAAAGGCTCTAAGGTTTAAAAGTTCAGCACGCTGGAAAGAGACACAGAATAGGCCAAGAGCTCAAGTGCATAGGAGTGATTCTAGTAAGAGCAAGAAGACGGTAAGGGAATAATTCCGTTCTCCAATAGTGCTGATGTGCCAGCTTCAAGGAGGGGGCATGAGCTCGTGACAGGAAAAGGGCCTGGGAAGGCTGCGAGGGAGAGAAAGGTAAGCAAGCGAAGCAGTGATTTTTTTCTTCCTCATTGTCCTAGAAAAACTTCAACTAAACAAATCATACAAAGGGTGAAGAGCCGGATGCAAAATAAGCAAATGGAGAAGGGCTGCATGAGGAGAAGTGGCGCATATTTTCAAGCCTAACATTGCCAACCCACCTGCCAAGCAACCCCTCTGTGTTCTTATTCCTGTTCCTAGGCTACCAAACATAGCAGAAAAAATTCAAAATCATGTACCCAGGAGAATTCAATAAATTTGCAATTTAACCTCTACTTTGCTAGCAGTTATACACAGATTCAACTGTGTAAGGCTTTTGAATATTTCCATTGAATCTGCAAGAAACATACTTATTTCTTTTAATGTGAATAACTAACGGGTGAAAAGCAAAAATAATATTGCTGTAATCTAATCCCCCAAAACAAAGGCACTTACTTCATCCTCAAGACTTTTTTAAACTGTAACATAAAATATTTTTTAGCAAGCCATACTTAAAATGCAGTAGTAACTTTTTTTTGTCATTGGTAACAGAATTTTGATTGACAAATTAATTAAACATTATTGGGACACCGAAAAGTCTATTTCTGTCTCACATCAAAATACCACTTGTGAAAACCATATTGCTATCTTAGGACAGGACATACATTATCAGGATAAAACAAAAAGAATTTAGCCTACTATTCATCTAAGGATATTTAACTTCCAATAACTAGAATCAGCAGGGAGAATTACAGAAATACAAAGTCATACTGATATGATAAAATGAGTTCAGTCAAAGATAATTCTAAGGGATTATTTTTAAGAAAGCTCATGTAAGCCATAGCCTAAGAAAGTTTAGTAAACACCACCACTGCAAGGGAAATTGCAAACCATTTACATATAAATGAGATCTGTATTGTCAAAACCCTTTAAAAATTAAAATCTAAATATCATTATAAACAATTTCTTAACACTTCCCTTTCCAATTTATAAAGAATTACAACAGTGAAGAAGCTATTACATGTAAAATAAAATACAGCTCAGAAAATAAAAATGGCCTTTTATAAATAATATCTGCTAGCCATCTCATTCTGCTGAGGCCATTTACAATTAACTCAAGTCGAAAAGTAAACAAGAAAGTACAGAAAAACTGCTTTGCCTAGTAAATGGCAAATATGTAAATATGAAAACAGCTTGATCAGTTTCCAGTAAGTATGGTAACTAAAGCGTACAACCTTTCCTCCAAGCAAAACATGACATTTGTTTGAAATGAACTGCCTTCTAAAGCTCACCGAACACACGAAACTGTTAAAGCTGAACACAAGCTATTGTTGCATACACTTCTGTAACATGATGAAGCAAACTAAGCACTTCTCATTGTCAGTGGCTTGTAATAAAATACACGTGCATGAGGAACCAATTTTAAAATGTTATATACATATATCAACTGCCACAGAAATGAACAGTGGAAAGTGTTCTTAGAAAGAAAAGAGTATTCTGAACCAAGATCCTTGGAGTTGGAGCTGTGCCTACTGCAAGATACTCGGGAGAGATTAAGGGACACCTCTCATTGTGAGCTCTGAGAGGCCTGAGATGCTTGACTCACAGATGACAGTGCCACATCCCTGCTGGAGACAAAGGCAAAAGGCATAGCAAGCAATATTCTGATCCAGCCATCCGCAGGAAAGGAGCATCTGCAAAGTGAACACTCAGATACTAACTTATCAGTGTTGTGTCATAATATTGGCAGATGCTCATTTTTCCCCGAAACTTCCCAAAGATCTATTTCCTTCTCACAAATACCAGCTAAAGACAATAACTCTTGAAGTATAAATTGGAGAAAATTAATCCATCACTACTGATCTCTCTGTCCATATGAGTAAAAACACTGGAATAAAAGGACCCAAATAATCCTCCTGCCTTCACTGTGAGAGGCACCAGAATGCCCTGGGCATCTATGATGGCTACCCCTCACCTTGGGCCACCTTTCTGTCTCCTTTGCCTATATTTAAATTGGGAAAGAGTAATCACTTCTCTCGGATAAATGTTAAAACGGTCATAGGTCACAATTTCTCAATAAGATTGTAACTCCTTTGCAGAGGAAATAACCAGGAGGGTTTTCTTTCATATTTTTTCTAACATTTCACACACATGTAGATATATATTACATGATCTACTTTATTGTTTTTTAAAGGAAAGAAACCTCCACAAACAGAACACAGAGAAATCAACAAAACAAAAGAAAAATGGCAACCAACCCAACATCAAATAATCATGGGAGTTTAGCATTCTGCATTGTTTATTGGCAATGAAAAATCACTTAAACACAGTCATTGCTAAGATGAGAGCTGGGAAGAAAGCTAAAAATCAGAAAAGGATCAATTCATAACACAAAGTCATCCTGCTTCAGGCAGAAGCGCACTGCCACTGGCCACTCCATGTCCTTTCTTTTACTAATAATGTAAAATGAAGGACAAACTGATGGGGGAAATAAAAAAGATTTTACTGGAAAAAAAGAGAAAAGGATAAGAGACTTTACTTTAGCTTGAGGAGCTGACAGAGCTCAGGCTGGTCCCTAACAGAGGAAAGAAACAGAAAATAGAAAGGGATCCAGCTTTCACAACTAAAGGCCAGTCCACCCCAAAGCTGGAAGCTAAGTTTAGCTGGGATGAACCATTCATTGTCTAGTCAATTATTATCTTAGCTCTGGTTTGGTAGTTGAGGTTGAATCCTCATGACTTGAGGGGAATTTGGTTCCTGTGGGAGAAACCTCATGGCTCTAATGGCAGTCTCAGTCCCGTGAGGCTCTGCTGAAATCCAAGTGACCACAGGTCTAAAGCAATGGAGACTGCTGGACACAGGTTGCCTTAGTGTCCAAGGGCAGTGAAAGAGGAAGGTAATTTAGGGCTAAACCTCATTTTGCCAATTTATAGACAGGCATTCCTATAACATGCCTCTGTGCAGAGATAAAAAAGATTTGACTCTGTGTTTTATAAAATAAAAGTCAAGCTTTGTGACTCTGTGTTTTATAAAATAAAAGTCAAGCTTTGTGACTCTGTTTTATAAAATAAAAGTCAAGCTTTGTTCTGCGTTCACTTACCCATTGGGCACTGGCTGACCCACATGCAGAGTCTTGGGGGTTTGGCAAAAACTTTTAAGCCCCTGACTGATTCTAAAGAAAATAGAGATTATACTTTTACTGAGTAACAGATTAAGGACCCAGGAGTTCGACCTTTGTCTTTCCGGTGCCCTCTGACTATGGAAGGACGGACTATGTCATAGGTATCTACTTGAAATGACTCAGAAACACCAAATTCTACAAATGCCTTTGAAGTATCAGATATTCCACAGGTCTCCTTTAGACCAGGGATCAGCTGTGAACCATGAAGACAAATGAATTCTGAATAAATGCAGAAAACTAAGTTTCAGACTTGTTAGGCAGGCTAGCGAGTGAGCCACTGTCCTGTTAGTCTTCCGTATCTCTATTTTCTTTAAGGGACTTAGGTTTTTAGAATGAATTAAGTAATAAGCTATCTCTTTTCCTGTTGTATGTTAAAAGGTCTGCTTTACGCAATCCAAGGCCCAGCGAGATAGGTCAGGGGAGTAAAGTACCTGCTTTGGCAAGCACAGGGACCAGGGTCTAATCCCTGGTCCCACATGCAGCACCAGGCCCGCCCCAAGGACATGCTGAGTAGGAGGCAAATAAATGCCTGTCATGCCAGCACTAGGAAGGTTGTAAACAGGAAGATCCGGATGAGTTTGAGCTGTGTAGTAAGACTATGTACTAAACACATTAATGAAAAAAGAAAAAAAAAAAAGAAAAAAGAATAATTATGCAGTCCAACAATAGAGAAAAACATGGATACATACATACACAATACCCCCCCCACACACACACACGCAAAACCATAAGTATCATACTGATGAAAACCTACAAAAATCTTTCCTGTTACAAACACTTTTCTGCATCTGAGAACCATTTCATGCCAAAATTTCAGAATTATTTCGGGGAAGAAACTTTTCTATAAAAACTCTATCCATTAAGCAAATAGAAAATATCTTTTTCTATACTTTTAAATTTATTTGAAGAGTTAATAATTGGCTTCTCCCTTGTAATAAAGGGACAAACCATGTAAAAACTGATGGCAGTAATGACAAACAATAGGTTTTCTTAAAAAGATTCAAAAAGTGGTTACCATTTAAAAACATTGCTTTTCGTACAATTCAACTTGGGAAAGAACTCTCACTGAAATCATTTTTGCAAAATATAAAATTTTTATTTAAAAAAGGATTTAACTTTCCATCAACTTGATAAGTTAAGTAACAATAGCATAACAAAAAATAAAAATTACACTCTTGCATACTATCTACTGCAAGAAAAACATTTTGGGGTTTGTTTCGTTTTATCTTATTTGTTTTGGGAGAAGCAGAGAAGCATAGAGCGGTAGGGAAAGAAGCTGTTCATTTTAATTTTTTTTATTTTTTATTTTATTTGTGTGTGTGTGTGTGTGTGTGTGTGTGTGTAGGATCTCACCATGCAGCTCTGACTCATAGTGATCCTCCTGTTTCCTGCCTCCCTAGTGCTGGGATTACAGGTGCATGCCACCACACCCAAGAGCAGGGCCAGTGTGGCAGGCCAGAAGCTGTTCATTTTAGATTAAAAATTTAAATAACTGATACCAAGGGAAAGAATAAAGAAACTCAGGATTAAACACCAAGTAATAATGAAACTCCTTCCCAGTAGCATTTTCCAATTCGGATGAAGTCAAATCAAAATGGAGTTTTTCCTCTTAATCTGTCTCGTCTAAAGTTTTAATGCTGAACAGATTCCCAGCAGCCTCAGGTCCTAAAAGAGGGCATTTAGAGTAGAGCTGGATTCTTCCCTATTGGCATAGTCACCAATTAATCCTTCTCGATACTGCTACAGCTTTCAAAAACACAAGAATGACCAACAAAGGTGGAGCAAATCTCCTGCCTTCTATGCAGAGTAACAGCCTCCAATTATTTACTCTTACTATTTCCAAATGGAAGCAGAAGGGAAAAAAGAAAACTAAATAAATAAAAATCACAGCTACTATTTCTGAAAATTTCTTTAAAGTGAATGGGGAAAAAGAAAAAGACACAACAGAGGGGAAATCAGTGATTATCTGAAAACCCAAGGGCAGAATTTGGTAATAAAGTCAATGGTCTCCACTAAGAAAATTAATACGCTGTTAACTCCAGTTGAATAGAGGCTTATAAAATTAAAAACCAAAATCCAACAAAAAAAAAGCATGAAATTACACTGCAAAATACTAATCCTACATTTCCTACCTAGATTTCAGCTTTAAAATGGAAGTTAAAAGGAAATCAACCTTTACAGTCAGCTGGAGGCAGCCTTAAATTGGGCATAAAAGAAACAGGCTGGAGTGTTGCTTTCTTTTAACTTCTACAATCTCAGTGGAGCCTTTGTCTGACTAGCAGGAAACTACAACACAGAATCAAATTGTGCCCCTTTCTTAAGGTCTAATAATGCAGAAGGAAGCACCAGCACCGTCTGGCCATAGATACACAGCAGATGCATGACATGGAGCATTGTACTTCACCCAGGAGACACTGTCACGCAGCACCTCATGCCAACAAGTGCCTGTTCCGTGTTCAGATCACAGCCCATCTTCTCCAAGACACAATCAGAAGCCAACAACTTTGGAAGGATGTCCCACACCCAAGAAAAGGACAGTAACCCAATATAATTAGCTAACTTACATAAAAAATATACTACAGGGGCTGGGGAAATAGCTCAGTAGAATAAGTGCCTGTCCTGCAAGCACAAGCTCCAAAATTCAATCCCTGGTACCGATGCATAAATAAATAAATAAATAAATAAATAAATAAATAAATAAACGAACGAACGAATATTATTTGTGTTTCTTTACTTTTGTTTTTATCTGTATGGATTTATAACCTACAAAATGTGCTAGCACACTATTTCACATATACAATATTCTATAGTATATAAGGGTCACCAATGTTTTTCAAATGATGAGGTAAATTGGTTACAACAAAGAACCTGTGTAGGGAGGTCTACTCTTCATTTTTGTGTTTGCCAAGGAGAATCAATGGCACATCTGGTAGTAACTTACTGAGTAACTCACTCTGTAACTTGGAAAACACTGTTAGAAGTATCTTCCCATTCATTGTATTTTTCATTTAGCACACACTGTGTCATAGCAATTAGGAGGAGCTACAATCCCAGTTCTTTTAGTTTGTTTTCTTGTTGTTGAAACAGGCCTTCACTATGCATCTTGAGCTAGCCTTTGAAATGCACTTTTTAGTCCAATTCACTTTGTACACTACTGAGCCCATGGTCTTCCTGCCTCAGCCTCCCAAGTGCTGAGATTACAGGTGTGTGCCACCACACCTGGCATAATCCCAGTTTTTAACAACCAAAAAAACCAAAGAGGTAGAGAAAACCATTTCAAGTTGACTGTGTGTCATTCTCCTTCCCATTGTGC
>PVJA010000949.1:0-108677 GCA_004027025.1 Myocastor coypus
AAAAAAAAAAAAAAAGAAAGCATCTGGATCACTAAGCATCGTAGGAAATTTTTATATTAGAATATGCCATAAAGAATATATGATAGAAGTTTCTTCATTAACCTTCAGGCATTACTTAATGGCTAAAATCGGATCTAATTCAGAAAAATGATTGTTTGGATTTCCTCCCTACGTACATTACTTGTATGACTGGCAAGAACAAGGTGAGGTTACTGCTTTTAACTACTGGGTTACACACAGGGCTACTCTGAATGCATCACACCCTTTAAATAGTTTGTGACTGAACTGCTCTGCAAGGCAGCTTGCAAACCCCAATCTGTGTATGTACACGAAAAACATGTCTAACCTGCTCCTCTGGCCCCTGTCTAGGATCTATGTAGGGAACTGGTTCGCTGTACGTTCTTGCATTTGTGTTAATGAATTTAGCATAGTTCCTACGGCCTCTCCTCACACATGGTTTTGAAGGCTGTATGCTATTTCCAGGAATTTTTTCATGTTCAATTTCTTCATTTTTTTCAGCTACATATACTATGTCAGCATCTTCTATTTTATGCTGTCTGAAAAACAAAATTAAATAGTAAATCACTTATCCCAATGAGTATTTCAGTGCAGAATGATAATAAAATGAAATTTAAATATATTCCAAAAATAAGTCAAAACAACTTAGGTTTATTAAGTTTTTGATAGCCTTGTGCTATTAAATTTTGAGATGGTATCTTCTCATTCTATATCATTTATGATACAAAGAAATTTGTTAGTAATGATTATTCATTATTATGTAAGTGATATAGACTACCATTGGCTTATAGTAAAGAATGGTATTTGGTTATGCTTACTAATCATGTTTGTAGTATTTACGTACATAGTTAAATTATACTCTTATCCAAATACATCTTTCTTAAAAGTTTTATGGCAAAAAGACAGCTTCTTCCTCCTTTATCTACTAAATTCAGCCATCAGGACAAGCACCTATAACGAGGTACTTTTTACCAACTGACCTGCCAAACTTGTTAAAGTTATCTATTGACCACTAATACCTATCTTTTCAAGAAAATATCACTATGCAAGAGAAATTAACTTAATCTACTCACTTTTCGCTTCTAATGACTACCCTGCTATAAAAATGAAAATAACTAGCTGGGCTTGACAGTCCCCTGGGAAGCTTCACAGCTGAGGGAGACTCTATGTCCGCATAAAAAATTGAAAAAGGGGTGGGGAAGGATCTCAGAGCAAAGGGTTCGATTCCCAGGATCAACAAAATAAAAAACGAAAAAGCACAAAGCATTTACATGAGAGAATATTAAAGGATTAGTGTATGGAACATTTTCCTTTCCAAAAAATGGTAAGCACAGATAAAAGGCAACATTTTAAATTGTCAGACACTTGAAAATAATAAATATATCAATTTAAATACTCTTTACATTGAAGCGTTTACACATCAAAGCCCTAACCACACAAAAGGTGACTCTGTAAGATCCAAGTTTATAATGAAAATGGGTAGTTCCGTTCAGCCTTACACACAGCCTTTAAACTATAACCCTATCTAACTTCAAACTGAAACCCTTAAATGCATTTACAGTGACGCCGGCCTCCGTGTGCTCCTGCGTGGCCTGCTGGAGCCACACCCCTCGGCCTCAGCCCAGCCTCTCTTTCTCCAGCCGGTCTTCAGTCCTTTTGTCCTCCTGGCGCTGCACATGTTGTTCCACGTCTCGAGGGCTCTTCCTCAGCTCTTGAGGCAGCTTGCTTATCATCATTTAGGTCTCAATTCAAAAGCTACTGTCCCAGAAGCTTTTCCTAGACTGTACTCCCACTCCACGTGTTGTCTGGTCCCTTCACAATACCACAATTCACAGTGTGCATACCTAGTTTTGTTTGCTTTTTTAGTAAATAACAGATATACCCTTGCCAGTCGCTAAGCTTTGTGACATGCAGGTTGTTCCATTCTTCAGCATGCACCAACACCCAGGTAAATGGACGCCTCTAGGATGCTGATAGATTTCTGCTGGATTTGCTGGAATTGCTTTCTTACTCTGGCTTTGTTTTAGCTGTATACTCTCAAGCCTCACTCCACTACACATACTGATAACATTCACAATTGGTGTAATTTTAGTTTCCTGCTTCTCCACACAAATTGTTCTCATTACTGAGAAAGTGTAAATAACTTCCAAGATTTTCTTTTTCTTCTTTTAAGTGTATTTAGCACAGGATCTACAGCGTCTCACTACACAGATCCGACTCATAGCGACCCTGTTTTCAGCCTCCCAGGTTCTTGGGTTGCAGGTACGCATGTCCACACCCAGTCCCATTCTCCCAGGGCAGGGCTGGCAAGGCACGCCCGGAGATCAAATGCCAGCTGCTGGTCATTGTGCCTGCCTAAGCAGGGACTTTAGTCTGCTGAACTATCTGGCCGGCCCTCTGAGCTATCTGGCAGTCCCTTTCCAAGCTTTTCTGTTTCCAGAGAATTCAGCATTTGTTTAGTGGTTGTGACTTTGAGATCAATTAATTTATCACTGTCTCCTCCTGGCACCTGTTTCTCTCTCCTAGGTGTAATCCAGCTGTACATTTACTCTAAATCATGTCTTTGAAGGGAAGGGTTATGCATTGTGGTCTCGATGGCTATGGACAACTCATACATGTGAAATATATGACTGTGTAGTCACCTCTTTGTAGAAGGAAAATAGCATACCAACAGACTCTGAAATTACTTAGACCTGGATTGGAATCCTAACGCTCCCATTTAATATCAGCCTCAGTTTCACTGTTTACGTAAAAACAATAGCTACTGTGAGAGATATAAAACTGACACTGGGTAATTCATTCTTTCAACAGATACTCATTTTGCGCCAGTGTTGCTGGAAGCACTGAGGCCAAAGCAGTGACAAAATAAAAAAAAAAAAAAAAAAAAAAAATCCTGCCCTCACAGAACCTACATTCTAGGGTAAGTCGTATGAAAAATAGTAAGCACAATAGAGTCTGTTAGACAGTGGAAAGTGCTCAGGGCAACAAAGCAGGAAATGGAGAAAAGAAGTCCATGTCAGGAGGAAGGTTACATTTGTAGGCAGGGTGCAGACAGCATTATGAAGATGGCAATCGAAAAAAGAAAAGAGCAAAGGAAGTGGATGTTTAAAGATGGAGCATCCCAGCAAAACTGCCCAAGTTTTGCAGCGCTTCGTGTAGGAACCCAGGCTTTTACCGCGTGGTGCCTAATTTACAGCGCTGTGGAAGACCCAGCCAGGAGCAAGGGTGATGTAGTATCTCAGGCCTGAGAACAGGACTTGGGACAGGGTAGGAAGGAGCAGGGACGAACACAGGCAGGGTCTGGATAATTTTAGGGGTAAAGCTAAGATAAAAGGTAACGCTTCAGTGGCTGGGGAGTTCCAACCCCGGCCCCACAAAAAAAAAAAAAAAAAAAAAAAAAACGGTGACGCTTCAAGGAATGGATGCTTGCAAGGCGACTTGACGGCTCTTAGGCCGGGCAGTGCACGTGAAGTCCCTGTCACTCAGTGTGCTCATAAACAGTGCGCTTTGAACAACGATTACCGCCCCCGCTCGGGCCCTAGAAACCGGAGGAGGAGGAGGGGACTGGAGCCGAGGGCGGCGTCGGCCGCGCGGGAGTCTCGCCTCGTTCTCCCCTTGACCAAACCCCAGCACTTACTGCTGCGTTTCCTCCTCTCCCTCCATGAGCCCTCACGGCCTGGCACGTGAAAGCTTTGGAGTCTCCCGAGACCAGCTGAGCTCCAGCTCCCTCAGGGAAGAGGCTCGAGAGCCGGGCCACAGGGACCAGCGCTTTGCTAAGCAACAGAGGCCGCCCGCGCCCCTGAGGGAGAGCGGGGGCGTGGCCCGGAGTGCGCATGCGCACTGACCCTCGCGGCCCTGCGGGGCTTCCTGGAGCCGAGCTGGGGGCTGGCCGCGTCGCTCCGCGTTCCTTCCGGCCCGCCCTTAGACGGGACAGCCTGCGTTTGAGCGTGTGGGCTCCGCCTCAGGCCCAGGCGCTCGTTCCTCTGCGCCTTCTGGGTCCGTTGGCCCTCGAGGATTAGCGCGGAGCAGTTTCCGGACCCGTCCGCCCCCGCCGCGGTCGTGGGCCGGAAGCCCGGGTGTTGCTGCTCGCGCCTGCGCAGGAGCTGCCGGGCAGCCAGCCTGGCCTGCGGCAGAAGTGCGGACGAGTGGGAGGACACTCGCGAACCGTTAAGCACTGCGGATGTGATTCACAGTCCCTGGGCTCCCTGGCCTTTGCAAGGCAAAAACTCTAGCTTTCCAGTTGGGGGGCAAGCAATAAAATAGAGCGGGGGGCACCCTGCGCGGCAGACAAGGCTCCAGCAGGATGCACTTCTGCTCCGGGTGGGGTGCGTGGGGAATCCCGCGGGAGGACCACGGGCTGGGGCTGTACGCAGCCCTTAGCCAGAAGGAGCGAGTGCCGGGAAAAGCCAGCACCGACTTGCGTCCACCTTTGGCCATGGAATTCCTCACCGCATTTCATCACTGCCTCCCAGTTTCCACGAGTACAGCCAGAGGTCTTTGGCCTTTGTCGTAACTTGTGCATTTCTCAGTATAAAAATGGGAAGTCTTTAGAGCTGAATCGTGCTGTGTATCAGGCGACATGTGTGTGCTGCCTATGGTGTGGGACCCAGCCAGCGAGTGTATTTACATTTATTTTGAAGATGTATGGGAGAGAAGAGATTGGTCCTAGGACTCACTGTACACGTCACGAGCTAAAACCCTGTCGGGAAGAAGTGTGTGTGACGTTGTGACTTCAGCATGGATTTGGTTGTTAAAAAGACTGCAGAGAACATGAATGTGTGGTTGTGGGGGTGGGAAATAGTGGATGAGAAAGTAAATATGGAGGGAGGGAGCTGAAAACCAGAAACGAGGTGGAAGGAGGGAGGAAGAGGCTAGAGGACTGACATCTACTAAGTCCTGGCTTAGGAGCCTGGAGTTTCTCCGTCAGTGTGTTGAGTAACACCTACTTATGTGGTTTTGCGCTAACCATTACCCTGTGATTAGGAACCCGAACCTTGAAAGCTGTGGCTGTTTGGATTATGACTTAACCACTGACTAGCAGATCTTCAGTTTCGTCATCTACAAAATGTGAAATTATCTAGGGTTGTGCAGTATAGGTAGCTTAACCCAAGCGGATGTATGTGTTTGGTCATTATTAGGTATTACTACCTTTGGGGGGGAGGGGACAGTCTCACTAGGATGCCAGGCTGGTCTTGAACTTCTAGACTGCAATGATCTGCTCACATCAGCCTCTCCACGGCTGTGACCATAGGCATGTGCCCCTGCATCTGGCTGTTGTACTGTCTGTATTGAGCAATTTCACGGTCATATGCTGCCATAACTCCTTGGGTTTTAGTCAACACCCTCATTAGTCCCTCTAAGTTCTATTTCGGTTTTCATCAACCCCCAGGGACAGTCTCAAATATTTGTTAAGAAGTAAGACCATTTTCTCCCTAGTGCTCACAATAAGAACAACTCTGCGTGGATGTGAATAAAAATGTATGTAAATACATGAAATATATGTGAGTGAATATAAATATATATTTCTAATTATTAAGCAGTTTATATGTATCTAGGACTTAATAAAGTCCATGAGAAATATTCAAATAAGAAATTGTCAAGAACTTATGCCCACCGCAATAAAGCCACTCCCTAGGAATATAAAATATTCATGCAGGAAAAAATTGTGAACAAAATGGCAGTGATACATAGCATTAGATAGCAAATGGTCACAAGTGTAAATTTCAGTACTGATGTTAATGTAATATTATGTAATAATATGCCAATTATTTATTCTTGCTGTATTCTCTGTAAGGAATAACATAATATGAACTTTATAATAGTTATCATCTTTTTGTACAAAAGAAGCACTGAACTGTTACTGGTTTTTGCTAATAAGTGCCTGACTTAGTATAGCAGAAGATGCCCCCCTCCCCTCTGCAGGCAGTATACTTCAGTGTGTTAATTACCCACTTATAGTTCCTGTTCCAGAGGAACTGCATCAGTAGCCCTGGCACTGCCTCAACATTTGACTGCTTTGAAATTTCATCTACTGGTCACAGTGATGCATAGGTGGTCACCATAATGCACATTAGGTCTAAAGCCCCAATTGACGAGCCATTTTGCCTCTATCTCCTGCTTACTTATCCAATATAAGTCCTACACCACCAGAGGTCGGGGGCCTGACATTCTGGGAGTGATACAATCAGTACCTGTCTGTGGAAATAAGTCTGCCTTCAAACCCTAGGTATGGTTTTAGCATTTGTTCTTGCTGCTGCAGTAGGAGCACAAAGTTCTCTGTGCTGAAGATTCTTACTTATAAAAAAGACAGAGCTGCATTCAGTCATCTTTATGATCTTTCCTAGTTGTAAAATAATTCTGTAGGAAATATATGTCTGAAAAATCAATGACCAATGTAAATAATGCATGTAATTTTTCACTCCTTATAGGTAGTTTCGGGTCATGGAGATAGCTCAGTAGAATAAGCACTTGCCTGGCAAGCCCAGGGCCCTGAGTTCAATCCCTAGTACTGCCAAAAAAAAAAAGAAAAGCAAAAAAGGCGTTTCACTGATCCATAGTTTGGATGTTTGTCAACAAAAGAAGTCCCAAGTAGTTTGTTTACTAATATTGTTCAAGTTAGAAATACCAGTGCTCCTTGAGCTAGCATACCATGTGTGACAGACTACAAAAAGATGGAAATTGTTCATTCAAAATTCGTAGATGCAGCAAATTGTCTGTTTTTTAAACCATAGGAAAATTCCAGAACATACTGAATGATATAGCTATGTAAATGTGTAGGAAACCTGTAGATCAGGGATACTGTGATGGTTTGTGTCTTGTTGTCCCCCAAAGCCTTATGCAGTCATTGAGTAGACTTCTAGAGATTGTTATTAATTCACGATTCAGTGATGGGATTATGCATGTGAGTGTTGCTGGGAATTTGATTGTGAGTGCTACACCCACCCTGGGGCACATGGCCTGGATGCACCATAAGGAAAGCCTTGCTCTCTGCCTCTACTGTTGCTACTGCCACTGCTTTTCCCTTTTTGCCCTTGCTGTTTTGCTGTTTTTAGCCGCCAGGAACAGCTATCCTCTGCCATGGTGCACCCTGTCTTTTAGCCAGCTGATTGTGAACTGAAACCTCCACAAACTGTAAGCTAAATAAACCTTTTCTGCCTTAATTTTGGGTGTCAGGTATTTTGTCCCAGAAATGACTGAAAAGTAACCAAGACAGAATTTGGTACAGAGAAGTGGAGCTGTGGCTGACCATGTGGTTCAAGAGCCTTTCAGAATGGCTTATGAGAAGAGATACAAAAGATCTGAAATGTTGCCTGAAAGAGAAGCACTGGAACACCTTCAGCTGTTCCGTATTGGATTGGGTTTTTTTTTTTTTTTTGGTATGTTTGTTTGCCTGTTTGTTTGTTTGTTTGTTTTGTAGTACCAGGAATTGAACAAGCTGTTTTGTATTGGGGATTCTGGTTAGAGGTCAGAAGACAAGAATGCTGATAGAAACCTTTTAAAGACCAGGCTGGGGACCCAACACCCAGGGCTGGTGTGCGATGTAGACCTCCCTGGACCCATCAGAAACTCATTCAACCCAACAGCCAGGCCCACACACCTAGTGTGGAAGCTGCCACAGAACTCCCTGCAGAGAGACTAAGACAAGACCCACCCAGCTGATCCAGAAGCAGAACATCTTCCCAGAGTGGCATAGCAGGTTTACCTCCAAGGGCTGCAGCAGGAAGAAGTGGAGCTCAGCAGCCAGACCCAAGCCACACCCAGATGGACGAGTTTGAACTCATAGATCCAGATCTGGTGCTAAGGTAAGAACCCTAACAAAGCTCGACACCAAAGGTTAGAAAGCAGGGCTGTACAAAATGACAAAGAGAAAGAGTAAAATGCATTCTCAGGCCCTGAGCCCACCTAGAACAAATACAGGAGACAATAGCATAGAAGAAATTGGAAATTACACACCTGAAATCTCTGAAATAATAGCATTCAAAGCTAAGAAACAATTGCAGAAAGGTATAGAGGAAATCAAATCAGAAGTAATTTCTGAAGTAAAAAAAAAAAAATACTTAAAATAAAAGAAATACCAAGTGCTTCTAAAAAAACACACTGTTGCCAGGCATGGTGGTGCACGCCTGTAATTCCAGCACGCGGGAGGCTGAGGCAGGAGGATCAATGTGAGTTCAAGACCAGCCTGGGCTACAAAAGTGAGCTCAAGGCCAGCCTGAACTGCATAGCGAGACTCTGTCTCAAAAAAAAAAAAAAAAAAAAAAAAAAAAAAAAAAAAAAAAAAAAAAAAAAAAAGGCACTGTTAAAAAACAGAGGAGATTGATGGAATCCTTGAGTGAGCCATATAGGAAAGTAATAGAATGTATGAAGCAGATTCAAAGTGCTATATAGGAACTTAAAACCCCAATCACAAGCTGACAAAACCATTCAGACCTTAAGGACACCATTGCAGGTAGTGAAGAGGTAAGAAAGGATCTCTTAATAACAACTAGGATGCAAGAAAAAATAATTAAACATTGGCAAGATGATGCAAAGATGAACAACATAAGACTAATAGGCATCAATGAGAAAGAAGGAGTCTGTAAAAATGATATGGAAGAACATGGGCAGAAGTAATAGCAGAAAACTTCCCAAATACAGGGAAGCAATTTGACATTCAGTAACTGAAGCATATAGAACTCCAAATAACATTACCCCAATTAAAACCACACCCAGACATATAATAATCAAGATCCCAGAATTTGAGCATAGAAACAGTATACTAAAAGCAACTAGAGAAAAGAAACAGATCACATTAAAAGGAAAACCCATCAGAATAACAGCAGATTTCTCTTTACAAACCATCGAATCAAGAAGAGCAGGAAGCAAAGTACTTCAAATCTTGCCAGAAAACAAATTCCAGCCCAGACTGCTATACCCTGCATAATTCTCTTTGAAGTTCAATGGAGAATTGAGATACTTCCAGGGCAGAGAACAACTAAAGAATTTCATGATGACAAAGCCAAGCTTGCACAGTTTACTAAAAGATATTCTGGAGAGGGATCAGACTGACCACAACTCTATGAAGGAGAATGGAAAGAACCCACCAAATAGGGCAAATAGTTAAACACAGGAGAAAAAGAGGTATACACCAGCAGCCTTTCAACTATTTTGCATATGGCAGCAAAATATTTCTATCAGCATATTCTACAAATGGACTTCTCCTACACCCTATGGGTCATAATTCTGTCTGGTTCTATAGAGTAGCTATCAAGGAAATAGCAGTAGCTCAGTCCCACAAGGGACACCTGGCCACCAGTAAGCATCATGGACACAGCCCATGTACGTGACATACTAGAACTTTGTGAGATATCCTATTTCCAAAATGTTAGAAGTTCTGGTCATATATTTGCTATTCCAGTGCTTATGTTACATTTAATTCTTTACTACGATGGAAACTTTTTCTTAGTAGATATCTTTGTACATACTAATCTATTCAAATACTATGTAAGTACTCTGAATTGGTCACAGATTTGTACATATGATACATAACATTCTGGCCTCTAAGTTGGACTCATGATTTGGTTTGAATTTTTGAATATTGTTTTGAAACATTTAATTTAATTTTAATTAATACTGAATTAATTTATGAATATTATTTAATTATACCCTTTGCTTTATGATTCACACTGTATCTCTGACTTACCATCTACTTATAAGACATGGATGATATTTTCTTCTAGTATTAGAAACTTTAAAAAGAAAAAATATATATACACAAGAGAATTAGGATAGATATACAGCTACTTTGTCTTAGTTCATTGAGAATAAAAGTTTGTACTAATATTATGTAGATAAGATATCAGGTCTGCACCCTGTCCTCTGAATAACTACTATGAAGACAACTATATGCAAAGTATGAATTATTATAACCGTCCTAGTGACTTGCTTTGAAACTATTTCATTGCTATTTTGTCTTTTTTTTCTCATTAAAATAAAAAAGATCAGGCTAGGGAGATTTCTGCTGGGAAGAAGAACTACATTGGCCTTTGGACTTCAGATGATGTGTGTTACAGCTTTGCAGAAAGTTTGTCTGCATTTTGCGTATATCCAGAGTCTGCCTAAGACTAAGATTAAGGGTGATAGACTGATTAATCTGGCAAAACAAATGTCAAGGCAGTGGTATGGGTATTGTTGGCAGCTTTTAGTCAGATTTACGTGAAGAATCAAGAGCAAAGAGCCCAGCAGGATGATTT
Organism: Myocastor coypus; assembly: GCA_004027025.1. Lineage (NCBI taxonomy): Eukaryota > Metazoa > Chordata > Mammalia > Rodentia > Myocastoridae > Myocastor > Myocastor coypus. Next base: position 10,251 of record PVJA010000949.1, read on the forward strand.
TAAATGTTTTGAGTTTGGCCAGAAAGGAAGTTTAAGGAGGTTGTGGACTGCAAAGATAGAGCTTAAAAGATCTCCATTGCTGAGAAGGAACATAAGAATAAAGCAGATGGCCTGAGAGCATCACAGAATGTAGGAAATTTCTTCCCTTTGCAGCCTCAAAGGTGCAAAAGTGAAAGATTTCACATTTAGGAGAAAGCCACAGAGTACCATGTTCCAGAATGGAAGCAGGGGCGGCCAGATCAGGTTCCAGATTGGTGGTATTATAGAGAACTTGTTTCTCAAAATGAGGTTCAGCGTTCTCAGCAATCCAGGCACTTGACCCCTGAAACCAAGAGAGAAGAAAACCTCGCTACTCCTCCATCTGGCAGTGGGCCGTGGCACCATGCACAGGGCACTGGTTTTAGGCTCATAGAGAAAGCAAGAGTTCTGACGTCAAGAAGGCTTCCACTTAAATTTTAGAAAAAAATCTGGGAGGCCAGGCAGTGTCCCCCTGGGAGGGCAGTGTGTGAAGCTGTGAGTGAGAAGCCTAAAGTACAGGGAAGAAGTGTGCAAAAGTCAAGTGTGCAAAAGTCAAGAACATGGAACATCTAAGGAAAGTTATAAGAAGAGAGCAAAGCAGGCATATCAGAGAAGCCACAAGAGCTTCAGCTCCCACAAATGTCATGGGACAGAGCCACATAAGGCCCTTGGGCTCACAATTTATCACAGATTGCCTTACAAGTTCCACATGGAACTACAGGACTTTATGTTTGTCCCGCTGGATTTTGGAGTTCCTTCAGTCTCAATGTTTTGCATCCTGCTGTTTGCAACTTTGGGAATAATAATGTTTATCTTATGCCATTGAATGTTGGAAGTGTCCAACTTGTCATTTGTACAGAGGCTCACAGCTAAGAATTTGCCTTGGATCTCGGAAGAGACTTGGGACTTGAACTTTTCAGCATTTCTGCAACTATTATGACTCTGGTAACTCTTAGAGATGGGCTAAAATGCCTTTTGCATAAAGGGATGTATGTGAGCCCTTGGGGGTCCAGGGTCAGAATGTTACGGTGTGTGTCTAGGTGTTCCCTCAAAGCCTCATGCGGACATGAGGCCAACTTCTACAGGATGCGATTAATTAATGATCAAATGCTGGGAATATTGGTGCGAGTGCTACACCCACACTGGGGCAGATATAAGAAAGGTAGAGAGGCTTGCTCTCTGCCTCTGCTGTTGCCGCCACTGCTCTTCCCATTTTTTGTTTTGGTTTGGTTTGGTTTGATTTGTTTTATTTTGTTTTTGACTGTATTTAGCACAGGGCCTACACGGTCTCACTACACAGGACTCGTAGTGACCCTGCTGCTTTCAGCCTCCCAAGTACTGGGATTGCAGGCCTGCACCACCCCACTCAGCCTCATTCACCAGCTCGGTGTGCCACGTAGGTGGGGCAGGCACAGCACACAGGGGACCGAAACCTGGTCCCTGTGCCTGCCTAAGCAAACACTTTAGTCCACTGAGCTATCTAACCAGCCCCTCCCTTACTGCTCTTGGTGCCTTGCTGTTTTTTGCCACCACGAATAACTGCCCTCTGACATGTGCTGCTCTGCCTTGGAGCCAGCTGATTATGGACTGAAACCTCCACAAACTGTCAGCTAAATAAGCCTTTCTTCTTCAGTTTTGGCTGTCAAGTATTTTACCCCAGCAATGAGTGTAAAGTAACCAAGACAGAGACTCAGGTTCCTCAGTCTCTTCTCCTTGCACATGGGATACAGCAGATGATCTTAAAAATAGAACATAAATAAGCAATCCAGAAGTTCTATTTTTAAAATATTTTATTTGTTTCATACACCTGTGTTGTAAGAATTCCATTTAAAAAAGAGCTCATTACCCAGGCACATGGTAGCACTTGTTAAAAATTGGCTGCTAGTATTTTCTTCTAATTTTTTATAATTAGTAGGTTGGAAGGCTCGTCAAATGCGTGCCCTACACTGTTGTTTCACTGTTTTAGACTCAGACTTTTATGAAACCAAAAGAGATTAATTTAAGTGTATTGTGAATGAAAACTGTTAGTACGCTGGTCTTTAAGAATAGATAGCTTCAAATGAGTCATATATAAAAGGATTCCTGTGGCTTTCACTTAAAGCCGGTTAATTTATATCTTACTACTAAGAGAGACATGTGACAAAACAAAACAAGTATGAGATGTTACATCTCCTTAAGGTTGAAAATCTCTGAACATCGACCACTTCTGATATAAATTATCTATGGATAGCCGGGCGTGGTGGTGCACGCCTGTAATCCTAGCACTTGGGAGGCTGAGGCAGGAGGATCGGTGCGAGTTCGAGACCAGCCTGGGCTACAAAAGTGAGCTCAAGGCCAGCCTGAACTGCATAGGGAGACCCTGTCTCAAAAAGACAAAAATAAATAAATAAATAAATAAATAATCTATGGATATATGCATGTGTATGTTTGAATTCATATAAATGTATATATAAACCTCTTTAAAATTTTATGAAATCTTTACAAATAATTAAAACAAGTATAGTCCAGCCAGCTTATGGCAAAATCACTGTTAGAAATCACCACCTTGGAAATAGGAAGAAATGTGTGTGTGTGTGTGTGTGTGTGTGTTTAGGACAGGGTCTACAGGGCCTCACTACATAGATCAGTTTCATAGTGATCTGCCTGTGTTCCGCCCCCCAAGATCTGGGATTACAGGCATGTGCCACCATGCCCAGTCTCAATCTTTGTCTCAGCACACCCTGGGAATGGCCCCCCACCCTCCCACCTCCCCTCCCACTGCCCCCATCCTCCAGCAAGGCATTCCAGGAATTGAGCCCTGCCTGCTGCACTCTGCCTAAGCAGGCACTTTATTCTGTTGAACTATCTGGCCAGTCCTGAAATTTGTGTTTTGTTAATTTGGATGGTTCTAGCTTCTATGATTCAAAGTTCCTTTTTTTTAGTTATCTAGGTTTTTCTGGACAGAAGATCTCATTATATAGTAAAGGCTGGCCTTGAACTTGTTGTAATCCTCTTGCCTCAACCTCCCAAGTTCTAGGATCACAGGCATATGCCACCAAGCCCAGCTTCAGTTACTTAAAAATAATGTCAATGGTGACTGCCTAGATAGAAGCTGTCTAGGATGAAGGAAACTTTGGTCTCAGGTAGGCAGAACAGTGAAGAGTAACTCTGGTATTATAGGGGTGCCTTAAATGGCATGTAATAAAGTTTGGCCGAATGAATGGACATCAATAAGAAGTCCCTTGAAGAAGCAGCCTAACAAAATGAAACAGTTGGAGAGCTAGCATTGTTAAAACGCTGAGTATCATTAACTACCTAGATTTAAAGATGCTCAGTGTCTCCTCAGCTACTTTTTAAGGGTGTCTTCTGTGTAATATCTGATGAATTCCATACACGCAATCATCTCCCGTGCAGTTTACCATACTTGGTACCTTTACTGTTGAGCCACCCCGCGTATACCAACCAAGGTCTACATTCTGTTCAGTTCTTACTGAGCCATAGTTTTAATTTGTTATTTGCTTTTTAAGAAATATCTTTGTAACTCCCAAAACTCCTTCTTGTAGAAACCACTTCTAATTTTTCAGTGTTGTTGTTGTTGTTGTTTTGGTGTGGACACAGAATAAAAGCTCTAAATGTACTCCTTACAGGACTGTCTCGGTGGACCTCTCCATCTCAGCTGTCTACCTACAGCCTCACCGAGCTGATGGGCTCCTTGTCCATATTCACGTAGCCATTTGGGAAAAGGACATAGAACCCAAGAGTGCGGGGACAAGAAGTAAAGATTCACTTCGGCTCCTACCTTAACACAATTTATGCAATGCAGTTTTCACCTGCATTTTCTATTGCTGAAATGAGTCCTTTTCCAGCTAATAAAAGCAGAACTTAATGTTTTCTATCATTTCTTGTCTTTATGTTCCTTCAGCAGAAAAATCTCAGAAATCAGACAAAAGTAGTATGTAAAATCAAACTCCTACTACCATTTTTTATCTAAACCAAACTACTGTGCAAAATCTTTCTAGACTATAAGGTTCTTTTTCTAACCTGCACCTCTTAAAATATAGAGAGACAGTCAGATTGATATAGGCTATGCGTACCCCACCAGGAAGAAGGCAGTCCTGCCCAGCAGTTAAGAGAATGGCCAAATACACGACACACAGCCTGAGTGGATGCAACTGGCAGCAGCGTACAGGTCACATATTAATAGCAGAGCGGGAGCAGACACCATGTCGGGGGTCACATGAGGCTCTTACTTGAGAATAAAGTTAGCAGCCAAAGACTGAAGAGAAGGCTTTGCAGTGCCAAGAGAAATAGGTGACCCTAGATTTCTACTTCAGAATTAGCTCGTTTGAATGACGCTGTAGGCTGGAGGAAACTGAAATGTTAGAGCGCGACAAGTAGGAAGTGCTTCTAGTCCTTGAGGTTGCGTGTCACACGCCTCGCCATCCCCACAGCTGCTGGGCAGGAATACCTTCTGCACCGATGGAGAACACATACCCTATGTAAGTAGAATATATCTCTTTACATTTTAAGAGCACCAGGTTAGAAAAAGAACCTTACAGTGTAGCCAGGTTCTGTGAAATAGGTGGTTCTGGATAGAAAATGACAGGATGGATTTGATTTTAGCTAGGGTGCCTTTTTTATGCGAACAAGTTTGAAGGAAAGCAAAATTTACAGTTAAGCTATTTGAGAGCTTCCTTGTTTTTTTTTTTTTTTTTTTTTTTTTGGTCTTTTTGAGACAGGGTCTCGCTATGCAGTTCAGACTGGCCTTGAGCTCACTTTTGTAGCCCAGGCTGGTCTCGAACTCACACCAATCCTCCTGCCTCAGCCTCCCGAGTGCTGGGATTACAGGCGTGCACCACCACGCCCGGCCTCCTTGTTTTCATAGCGGTCAGGCAACAAATAATATTGGGCCTTGATTTTAGGATTTACACAATATAGATCATTTGTTTATTACCTTGGAACTTTATAGTAGATATGTGTTTGTAGATGTCTTATTTCCTTGTCAGATTGTGGGCTACTCAAGAAAGCCTGTATTTAAGTCTTTCATTTTTTAAAAAAGTGCATATTATAGCTTGGGTACACACAGTCAAAATAATCTGCTTTATCGTATCTAAAAGTGACACTTTCTAATTTAACTATATGAACAGTATGTAATATACCCAAGCTTAGCCTTTGCATATCATTAATTCAAACATGTAGTGATATATTTAGTAAAAAAAAAAAAAAAAAAAAAAAAAAAAAAAAAAAAAAAAAAAAAAAAAAAAAAAAAAAAAAAAAAAAAAAAAAAAAAAAAAAAAAAAAGATGTACTGGGTAGAATTTAACTTGTGTTAGTGAAGTCTGAGAAGCTGGCTGAAACGATGCCCATGTTTACGTGTCGTGCTGAATTCAACTGTGATGCGCCATGGACCGACAGCTCCGAGCATTTAGAGCTACCCACATTTGCTGATATTTGAAAATATTTTTCCCCACTCCATTTTTCAACAACTGTGAAACAATAAAATGAATGGGACATGAGGATTCTTTTTAAACCCAGTTAAGCTGCAGCCTAAATACCAGAACGCTGATGCCGCAAATGTATTATTCACAGTGCACAATGTAAGCCCTAGTAGGACCCATTAACAGAATTCTTATTGTTGACAAATTCCAGTAAATTGGTATGGGGAAGGGATGGTAAGGTCATAGCAAATTAAAACAATTTATCTTCCTAATTTTCTAGAAATCAAATGGTAAACCCTATAGTCATTTTAATTTAAGTCTACTAGACCTAATTTTATTTTCTATGTTATCAAGATATTTATTAAATTGTATGCAAGTGTAAACCCAAAGCATTTTCCATTTAAAAATTATAATACATAATTAGACAAATGGGTGAAAGTTTTAAAATTTTAACTTATTTTTATTGTGAGTAAATCTCCCTGTCTTTGTGATAGAATGTCTTCATTTATATTTCACCAGGAGTCCACAAAAGTCCAACTGCAAAATAACAAGAAACTACTGTAATGAATTACTACTTAGCCATAAAGAAGGCTAAATTTGAATCATTGGTAGGAAAACAGATGGATCTTGAGACCATAATGCTAAGTAAAATAGATGAAACACAGAAGATTAAGTATCACCTCATATTAAGAGAACCCAGGTGATACTTAATCTTCTGTGTTTCATCTATGAGAAACCCCAAGTGAAAATAATTTCAATAGCAAAATAAAAGTGAGAGAAGGTAAGAAACAAGGAGGTTGACTTTGTGTCGACCAAAGGGGGTCTGGGAAGGTGGTAGGGGAGGGTATTGTGGAGAAGGGGGTGTAAAAATGATAGAGACTTGACTCAAATATGTATCAGTTCTCCATGAAAAGTGTATTCACTGTTATCACTAACATATATTAATAAAATATGTTTCTTTGTTTAACATGGAGCCTAAGTTTATAACTTTAGAATTACATATTTTAATTTTTTAAAGAATACAAAATGATAATAGAAAAATAGCATTCAAAATGATATAAAATTTCACTAACAAGGTAATAAGAATTCAACAATGGTTTCTATATTACATGATGTTATCTTCAGATTTGTTGTTTAGATTACCAGATATAAATGAGCAAGACTGGTTTAAAGAAAAGATACAACAAAACAATAACAAAAAAGTTATAAGAAATTTAAAAGAAAAAAAATAATAAAAGAAGAAAAATTTAAGCATTAAGTGCTTCTTTCAAAAGATCATCAGAAATCAGCAGTACAATCATCCAAACTATCTTGCATATAGATCTAAATCTATCTTTTTCATTTCTTTCTTTTGTCCTTTTCTTCATCCCATATTTTCCTTCCCATGTGTTTTGTAATTTTTAAAAATTTTATTGAAGTCTTAAAAATCTGTCTCATCATTTAAAAAAAAAGCAACAAAGACCTTAGGTAGAGCTTTTATACAATAAATGTACCCATTTTAAGATTATAATTTAAAATTTTTTGACATAAATGTGTAACCTTTAGCTCAGTCAAGACATAAGGTATATAACTGCACCTTTCTAAACATCTTTAAAGCTCTAAGATTTAAAATGTGCAAATTTAACTCATCAGAATCTACCTTCAACTTAAAAATTACACTAGGTAGGGTGTAAGACTTACTGCAGAACTTAAGAGTTCTTCCTACTGGCCTTTGTTCTGTTATACATATTGCTTCTATATATTTCATAGTACTTAAGTAAATCCTCAACTTATGAACAAGCTCCATTCTGGAGAGAGAATTTGTAGTTGGAGTCACCTGTTAGCTGGCAAAATGAGTCTTCTGTGGTACACTTGTGGAAGTTCACAGTACAAATGTTTACAAGTTGGGGACTTATTGTATACTGCTGTTATTTTTGCTATGAGTAGTTAATTGTGTTTTACAATAATTTTCTTTAATATAATTATAATATCTTATTAATTTAGTCCCATATATGCCATTTGTAGTAGTCTACGTCCTTGTGTAAATCTCACTTTCCATCTGGTATCATTTTCCTTCCATCAGAAGAATTTAAAAAACATATCTTGTAGTACAGATCTCCTGGAACAAACTTTTTCAGATTTGGTTTGACTTTTTTCAGAGTTGGTTTTTGCCTTCTTTTTTGAATCTCACTGGATGTAAAACTTTAAGTTGACAGCTTCTGATTATTTCATTCCAAATTTTATGTTAGATATTCTGAAAATTAAGGTCAATAAATTCAGTATTTTTCTTTCTTTAAAGAGGTTTGTATTTTGCTTTGGTCAGCAGTTGAGTTATCTGATGATTGGCTTCACTGCCTCACTGGATATTTTTAAGCTTTCCTGGTGTAGGTCTCAGATGATCTCAGAGAACCACCTCTTTCTGCTTTAATTTCTAGTCCAACATTAATGCTAGTTTTGTTGTTGCTGCTGTTTTTTACAGTTCCCTGGAAATTCTTTCCAAAACATTAGGGGGGGGGCAGCCAAATAGCTCAGCAGATTAAAGAGCCTGCAAGCACCTGCCATGCTGGGCCCCACCCCCAGGGCCTGCTGAGACTAGCCGTGGTGGCACGCACCTGTAATCCCAGCTCTTGGGAGGCTGTAAACAGGAGGATCATTATGAATCCAATCTAGTAGTGAGACCCTGAACACCCTGTAGACACTTCCCTAAAAACAAACCAAAAAACACTAAGGAACTTCATTCTAGAGATTCATGGCTTAGTAACCAGAAAAGAAAAAAATCTCAAAGGAATACCTGTGTACATTTCTGAAACCTGTTTCCAGCTTTTTTCTTTCTGGATCTCTGCTCTGAGACTTCCAGTGTAGCCTCCCTAAACTCCGTTCTCTGTCTTTTCCTCTTATCATCTCGAGAAACTATTCTGATTCTCTTTTCCTGCTCCTGCATTCTGGAAATGATCTCTAGGCAAAAACCTACAGCCACTGTAGGGCTTTTATTTCTAGGGATCATGGCCCTGAACAGGCTGCTGTCCAAAGCATTCTAACAACTGTTTGATGTTTTGTCCAAGCTTCTAGTTGGTGGCCACAGGAAATGGAATCAGGATTTTGACATTGTGTCATGAATGATAGTGGCTTTTGGTCTACGTTTCTTGTGACGATCAGATTCCCAGGTTATGTGAAGATCTACAGAGGAATTGTAACAATCTTCTTTATTGTTATGAACATGTGGTCTGACTTCTGTCATCTGAGCTCAAGATCTTAGAGGAATATTTTTATCTTTTTATTTCCTTTTTTGTTTTTATATTCTCTCTCTCTCCCTCTCTCTCTCCCTTTCTCTCTCTCTCCTTTTCCTCCTCCTCCTTCTCTCTTTCTGGCTTTTTCTTTCTTTAATGTTACTTGAGATTGTACCCATGGCCTTCATCTTGAGATGTATCTTACCCTATTTAATTTTTTTTTAAATGTTGAGACAAGGGCTCATTGGGTTGCTAAGTTGTCCCACTAGGGCTTAAATTTGCCATCTTGCCTCAGCCTCTTAGCGTGCTGGAATTACAGACATTCACCATCACTCCCAGCTTCTTTCCTTATATTTAATTTAACACAGAGAACACTGAGCACACATCAGAGCCATGAACGATTATAATAGAGATTGAAGGGGGTACACTATATAGTAATTCTTACTATAGTGTAGCTTACATTGAGGTCAAAGTTGATAAATAAATAAAATATAGGATAATGATAAATGGTGGTAAGCACCATGTACGAAAGCAAGAAGTAGCTGAAAGGTGTGTGGAGTACCTGACAACTTAAATTTAAATCAGAGTGAAGTCCACTGACTAAGTGATATTTATCTGAGGACCAGAAGAAAGTGAGGGGTGAGATCTGAGGGGCCTGGGAGAAGAGCGCTCAGCAAGACAAGGCAGGGAGTGAAGAGGCACAGAGACAGAGCATCCTGGGACACCTGGTGAACAGCAAGGAACTCCTTGTGGCTGACGCAGCATGAACAACGAGGAGAGGAACAGGGAATGGGACCAAATGAGAGGACTGGGAGGTCAGAGCCTTGGTGGCCACTGTGATGATTTTGGCATTGACTGGGCATGAGATAGACTAAAGTGAGAAATGTTTGAGCTGAGGGATGGCGTTATCGTTTAGGTCAAGAATGACTAGGTCTGAATCAAAAAAAAAAAAAAAAAAAAAGTCTTACCACCATAAGCAATCCTTGTTTTACATTTTGGAAGACCTGTACGTGGAGTCATGAATACATTTAATACACCATAAGATTAACAATAAAGAATTGTCCTACACATGTGAAAACATTTTTTCTTAACTTAGCTTTGTAACAAGAGCATCTTTTGTGGGAAAGCCTTATTGTATTTTCCTAGAAAACTTTACCTTTTGCCCGTAACCAAATTATTGAAGGGATAGAGACTATGGAATTTATTGGTGGCTCATGATTAATAAACAAAACTTGACTACACCTTTGTTCACCAATTGGCATCTTCTCCAATGATATCTCCCTGCCCAAAAGTCTTTGTTTAATTATTTGAAATCTTTTGATGAGCTGTGAGAAATCCAATTTTGACATCACCCAGACCATCCAGTAAGCCAGGTGGAAGCATTCCTGCAAGTCCACAACCCAAACTGTACTATGAACAAATAATCCAAAAATGTAAAACAAAAAGGGAAAGAGAAAAATTGTTGAGCTCAAATAAAGAAGGAACTACTGTTCATGGAATGGACAAACAGACAAATAGGTACACAGAACAAACAAACATCTTTACAAAGTCAGAGTGCACTCTATATTTGATCAAATTGAATGATAATAACTCTAGTACAATTTTAGAGATCTATAATTATAAATAGGGTAGTCAGATTTTTGTTGTTTGTCGTTTAGCATAGATCTCTTAAGAGAACAATTCAGAAGAAATGAAATTATTTATAATGAATATACACTCTTTATATTTTATTTTAAGAATACTGGTAAACTTCAGCTCAGTTGTCTCTACATACTGTACCACCAGCCCAGACCCTTGAATCCATTATGGTCACCATCTCCTGCATATTCTGGGCAAATTCCCTCAGTAGGTCCCAGGTCTTCTCCAGATCTGGGGTCTTGATAGCCAGACATGTTCTAGCAAAGCACAGGCACATCTTTGACCCCAAATTTAGCTTTTGTTTTTACTTTTTGCTTTAACCAACTTAATCATAATAGTATGCACTGCCAAGTAAGGTGGGAGGGATCGATTTCCTCTCTTGTTTATGTAACTGAATTTTGATCGGTGAGAAACACGTATACTATACTTTGGAAAAGGAAGCCATCCCATAGCCTCCCTGACCTTAAGATGACCATTTGAGAAAACAGAAGCAAATAGAATTAATTTCTCTGAAGGACAAGGACAACCAATAACACCAGAGAAGTTAGAATAAGAGTTTTTGGGTTTTTTTTTTTCTTTAACTTTACTTATTTATTTATGTTATGGCCGGCTCAGCCCGCCCTGTGGGTGGGGCTGGAGCAGCATGTGGTGCCGGGGATCGAACCCGTGGTCTCTGCGATTGCCTAAGTAGGCGCTTTAGACCGCTGAGCTATTTTGCCGGCCCTACGAGTTTTTTTTTTATTATTATTATTGTTTTATTTTTAAGACAATGGACAGTTTCTGTTTATAGAAATTATATTCTTTTAGGCAATTTTAAAAAATATCTCCATGGTAAATCTTAGGAAATACAATGTTTTCAACTATAGGCAAAATATTTTTTATCTTAATGATAGAGAAGGATAGTAAAAAACAAAAATAAAAAGCAAAAAACTGTCTTAAATCAATATGTTGAAGGAAAAGTCTTGACTTAGCTTAACTTCTATTTATTTATTTATTATTTGTTTATTTATTTATACTTCTATGTAGTACAAGATCTACAGGGTCTCACTACAGAGCTCAGAGCTCAGACCCACAGTGATCCTCCTGTTTTCAGGCTCCCGAGTGCTGGGATCGCAGTCGTACTCAGTCTCTGTCTCAGTGAGCCCCGGGATCGGGCCTGCCTGCAGGCCAGGGACTGAACCCTGACCTCTTGAGCATGCCTGAGCAGGCGCTTTAATCTGCTGAACTATCTGGCCAGGCCTAAAAAAAAAAGAACATCTTTGATCACTGTATTGACAGAGACCAGGGAGAATAACTGCATAAAGCATATTTATGGCCTCTATCGTTTTGGGAAGCAAATTCTGTTTTTCCTATTGTCTCTAATAACGAGTTTAAAGATACATGCTTCTGAAAACTCCCTTCACTAGGCAAAGCTGAAAATGCTCACCCACTGCTGGGACGGCAGCCCCTTCGTGCAGCCGCAGTCACTCAGCCGGGTGCGGCAAGGGCATCGCTTGTGCCAGGAGTTTGAGACCAGCAAGAGAAACACAGCAAGAAGCAATCGTTTTCAACAGTTAGTCCTAATAATGGTAAGTCACTTCCGGCAAAGTCAAGCTCTTGCTCAACTTCACTCACCATCTGCTAGCTCCCCCCTCTGGCGCCCATCTGCCCCTCAATTTTATATAAATATGAAAAACAATAATATGCTTGTATGAACCATAGAGTGGGATTCTGGTTGCTGCTCAAAGCATGGGGTGTGTTGACTATTGACACCCTCTGCCCCAGGGATAGTCACTGAATTGGGTAACTCTTTTGCTTAAGTTTTTCTTGGTATATAAATAAATAAATAAATAAATAAATAAATAAATAAATAAATAAATAAATACATATATATGATTCTGACAAAAATAAGCCTATCAATACTTTTAATCACCTAAATATGATAAATAAATTAAAATTCTGTATTATGAAATATTGATGTGCTTTGTAGTATGTCAATGTGAAATTGGATGTATTGCTTCTTGCTAATGTGTGTCACCTGTTTCTGTGACACGTTCTCATGTTACTTTATCTTTATTTCTCTTGCTTTCTGCCTGGTAGAAAGAACGCCTATTTTTCTTTTATTTTTTTTCATGAACATCTATTTTTCCATGATTATCTACAACATCCTAGCAATAAAATTTCAGTGTTTCAATCAGTAAGTAGTATTGATTCACGCTGTGCAATTAGAATGTTCCAGCAAAGTGTGATTTTCTTATAAAAAGGGCTAAGAAAGGAACTGCCGAAGGATATCTTTTTAGAAAGAGATATATTGATCACTTCTGAGACTATATCTTTTAAAAACTTCATTTAACATTTGTACATGTACAGGAATATAGATCTCGTTTCCAAACTTGAAAGTTAAAAAAAAAAAAAAAAAATATATATATATATATATATATATATATATATATATATATATACTTAATATTTTCCAGATCGGGTTGCCCCTTCAAGCTGCAGCCTGTCTGGCGTTGGGAAGCTGGACGCCAGCTCTTGCTTGTGCACTCCTGTATATTGCGCCCTCCCTCAAAACAGTTACACAGTGTCTCACGGGTAGAAAGTGCGGAGGAGGACAGCTCTGGTCACCAGCGCATACCATTACACGGTACTGCAGCGGCCAAGGTACAGGCAGGATGCCTTGTAGCCCTTCTGGGGAAAATAACCTTGCAGAGCCCAAGATCCCACTTTGCTAGGGAGTGCAGCTGTTTGCTTCCCAGGCAGCTGTCCCAGAGGTGCTGCTGGGAGGAGGGTCTAGTTCTCCATGCTCTGGGAGGGGCACAGCGCTCCCACCTCCCATGAGGGCGGTCGCTAGAATCGCTGCCACCTGATGGACTACAACTGTGAGCTTGTACAGCTGCCATCCCTGAGATGACCACACTCTGTACAGAACAACACAGGCCAAGGAAGATAGTAAACACCAGCAATTTCAGTGCTGACTCTTGTTTATATTTAAACAATTTCAAGTTTACTCTTTATTGGCATTCATTCACGGCTATGTTGATCACACAATATATTTATTTTAATCACTGGTTCTCTTTAAGATTTCAATTATTAAATTACTCAATTTTAATAACAAATTGTTATTCAGACATTAGAGTTCACTCTAGACAACAGTACTTGAGTAAAACTTGGATGGTTTACTTTACTTTTTTATATCTAACTAAATAGCATGTATGCTATAATCTTCACTGAAGTGGAAGATTCCATGAGACAAATGAAAACTGAATGCTCCTACTAAATATATGCAATCACATTTTTAATCTTAGAATATGTTTTTGTTTAACAAAAAGGGTTTAGTGAAGTTCCTTCGTTGATGAACATTCTCAGTAATAATTTCGCAGCTCTCACACAGAAACCCCCCCTTGCAACCTACTCTGGTACTGCTCTTCTAGAATATAGACTTGAGGTGCAGCCTGTCCGCTGTCACTGGGAGCATTGTAATTTTATTTTGTTTTCTACTAGTATCGAATACTGAAATTAGAATATTCAAGTGTAGAGATGTTTTTTTCATTAGAAAAGTTTGTGCGGTCAATGCGAGAACTAGGACTTCCAACCTTGCTCAGCCAGGACTTCCTGCAAAAGAGCAAAATAAAAATAAATAAATAAATAAACAAACACACAAGCAGAAATTGGTACGCAGAGTACACGTGGATCATCTAAAGTGATTCTACAATAGATATTAGTGAGAGTTCACATTTAATAAGTAGCTTTTGCATATGAGTTATATAAAATTTTTGCATTGTATATATCATTCTAAACATACAACCAAGTATAACATATGATCAAATATGGGCAAAGAAAGGGTAGTAACAAACACAAGTCAGTTTCTAACGATTTTGTATAAGGCTTATTTCACCTCACTTAGAATACTTGTGTCCATGATTGCCTAGGTCTTAAAAGGCTTGAAGTATTTTTACAGAGAAGAAATAAAAACCAATTCACCATTGTTTTCTTATTCCTAGTACCCACATGGTACATATTTTATATAGATATAGAGGGCCAGGGAGATAGCTCAGTGGAATAAGCGCTGCCCTGGCAAGCACAGGGTCCTGAGTTCAATCCCCTGTACTGGGGAAAAAAAAATTAAAATAAATAAATAAAATAGATATAGATATAGATAGATATATACATATATAGACATATCTGTATATCTATGTATATATGCATGTAGACATGTGTATAATGTGTGTATATAAAGAGACAGAGGCAGAAGTAGAGACACAGAGAAAATTACTGAAAAAATAAACATGATTTTCCAAAAACATTAAAATTCAATTAGATGAATGTGTTTTTCTTTTCTACTAAAATACTATTGTACCATATAGGATAATAAAATGACTGCACTGAGGAAAAAGTTAAATGTTCTAAAAATATTTTTCTTCATAGAGAATGCTTTATTCTAATTTATTAGCAGTATTCATATGTTTAGCTTTTGGGTGAGTACCTACTGAGATGCTTTCTATATAATTCAGGCCAGTTATCTGATCTGTCATATATTGGTAACATTTAAGATTATGCTCAACATTTTCTAGAATCTTTGTACCTATTAATTAATTGGAATTGACCATAAAGGTCAATGACATGAGGCTGCTTTGTAGAGGTGATGGGTGTTGTTATGGTTTATGTCTAGTTATTCCCTCAAAGCCTCATGCAATTATGGGGTGGGGACTTCTAGAGTTTGAGACTTGACTCATGATCCACTGGGATTATGTGTTTTAGTGCTGGTGGGATTATGGGTCTGAGTACGGCTGGCATTATGGGTGTGTCAGAGAGCCTGAATGTAATGTAATATAAAGAGAGAAAGAGAGACAGAGTCATGCTGTTGTTCTGCTGCCCTGATTAGTCGGTTGCCTCTGTCACCATTTTGTTGCTGTTCCACCACCATGAACTGCTGGCCTCTGCCACGGGCCTCTCTGTCTTGAATCTACCAAGTATGGACTGAAACCTCCAGTAACTGTGATCTAAATAAATTTTACTTCCTTCATTTTGGGTGTTGGATATTTGTCCCAGCAACGAATAAAAAGTAACTAAGACAGGTGTTAACCCAGCTGCTAAGATGGAAACACCTGCTGAGATCATGTTGGGAAGCTAGTTCAGTAGCCTGGCCTATAATTCAGTCTGATAGAACCTTGGCTTATGTTATGGTTTATGTCTAGTTGTCCCCCCAAAGCCTCATGGAGTCATTGGGCGGGGACTTCTAGAGTTTGAGACTTGATCCATGATCCCTGGGATTATGGGTTTTAGTACTGATGGGATTATGGGTGGAAGTACTTCCGGGATTATGGGTGTAGTCTAGGGCAGGAGCTAAGGCGGAGAGCCTGAATGTAATATAAGGAGAGACAGAGAGACAGACTGGAGCTCTAGCTGTTGCTGCTGCTCTGCTGCCCTGATTGACTGGCTGCCTCTGCTGCCATTTTGCTGCTGTTGTGCCTCCATGAACTGGACGCTCTCCACCCTGCTCCACTCAGCCTTGGGCCAGCCGAATATGGACTGAAACCTCTACGAACTGTGAGCTAAATAAACCTTTCCTTCCTTCATTTTGAGTGTCAGGTATTTGTCCCAGCAACGAGCAAAAAGTAACTAATACAGCTTAAAACTATTTTGGGAACCAAAGTTTTCTGATTAGCTGAAAATTTCTCTTTGTTGGACGAGAGAATTCTAAATATGCAAATTGCCACTGTGCATTTTAACTTCCTTTTTCAAGTTCTTATTTGTCAGTCTTTTATAGGGTTAGATTAATTTCAACTTTTCTTCATTTTTTCAGAAGCTACATCATCACACATATTTCATTTTTTTTAGAGTCACAGAAATTTCATGACTGAAGAATAAATTTAGTTTTTGTAAAAAAAAAAAAAAAAAAAAAGGTCTGATCACTTTAACTTTAATTTTACTTGGAAAATCTTGAAACCTTCTTGGGAAAAAAGTCCAGAAATGCCAGGGAGAGCTAACATTTATGAGTCATTTGTTTTCCTGCCATTATGCTACATTCTTACATGTAAGTGTTTCCTGTACCCCGACAATGAGCCTGTGAGCCAGAGCCCATTTTTACTCCCCAATAAATGATGAGAAGAACGCTGGAGCAAAGCAGCCTGCTCGAGGGCCACCAGGGACAAGAATGGGCAGCGGACAGATTAGGGATGGCACACTTCAGAGCTACAGCAGGTAACTAGCTGGGCGTGGCCACTGACCACGCAATGATGGAGAGGCTGTAGGAGGAGCAGATGCTAAGGGAAGATCGGAAGTTCAGCTTGGGAGTGCTAGGTCGAGACGCCCATCAGATAACCAAGCAAGGGTTAAGTAGACAGCTGGAGCCAGTCTGACGGGATGAAGGAACATAGGCAGAAAAGAGGCCCTGTGACTGCACCGTGGAGTGTGCTCCCAGGAAGAGTTCAGGGGGCTGAGGAAGGGGAGAGAAAGCATCCTCTAAAGCCAGAGCAAAGCTGGGAGAGTGTAGTGTCCAGCAGCTAAATGCAGCCCCCAGGGAGCAAGTTAGTCACCGTAACAGCAAGGACAACAGAGCTAAGCTCTACAGAAAACAGAGAGGTTTGCAAACCTTAGCACAACGGGAAGCCAAGTCAAGCAAGACTGAAACAAGAGACATACAAAAATATTGATAATGTTAACTAATTTTAAAGTGTGGAACTTTTAAATGGCCAGGATGAAGTCTTAAATCAAAGCAAAACAACTGCTAACCTGGAAAATTTACTAGTGGTTTTTGTTCTATACAAAAAGTGCTTAAAGTCAATATATAAGAAGTCCCTACAACAGAAAAATAGATGAAGAACACAGGCAAATAATAAAAGAGTGAAGTATAAATGGCCAATAGGTATCTGAAAACACTCTTATTCACAATTAAGATATGCAAATAAAGCAGTGTATGTGATTGTAAGGATGCAGCACTATAATTTGTTTTAGTACAGCCAGGATGTGGAGAAGAGGCGCATCTCTATACTGCTGATGAGAACGCAAATGCTCAACTTCTTTAAACGAGCGACATGGTACTACCTGGAAAAATTATTAGACATCCATGCTGCACATGCAATCATTGGAAAGCAGTGCTGGAACACAGAGCTGAGGAGCGCGACAGGTAGTGAGTTAGTTAGGGAGCACGCCCAGGCTTCACAGCCACAACTTGTGGGCGGCAAGAAGAGGAGCTAGGTGGGGCCGAGAGATGTTAGCAGTGACACAGTCAGAGTGAAGCCCTCTGTCGACCTGCAAGGGGCTGCAAAGCTGGGAAGGCCCTCCAGAGCCGTTCCTCGTGAAGGTGAGAGGGCCTGGCCTGCGCATCCCCACATCAGCAGCCAGTCACAGCAGGAGTGCTGCCTGCAGTAAGACTTCCTTTTTTTGAAGCAGTTCCTGAGAATTCCTCTGCTCACAGCCACGTCCAGGAGCATCCCCGGCACTTGAGAGTCCTCTCTCAGTCCTGCAGGGCAACGCGAGTGGCACATCCCAGTGTCCACTGCAAACACGTCCTTCCTCACAAAGGGAATGGCTTGAGGAAAAACAGGCCACTGGTGGGGAGGGTCTACTGCAGGCTGGATGAAACGGGATCAAGGCGTGAGCGCACGCATGGCGCTTTGGGGAGGGTACATCTGTTGAGGAGTGAGGACAGCGGGTCAAAAGAACACGAAGAGACATTCACAGGAGAGGGCCTCCATTTCTTTCAGACGATAGCAAGTAATAGACTGAAAATAAAGGAGGTGGTGGTAGACTTTCAGGGCTGCGTAAGGGAAAAGCACGAAACGACTGCTGAAGATGTTAGCAAATGTGAACTGAGAGGCAAAAACTGCTGAACAGCCGGCAGACCCCTGCGCCCTGCCTGGAGCAGAGGTTCCACAGTAGGCACCGCCCATCTGAGGGCAGATTGAGCAGTCCAGGCAGCTGCTTCCGAGAGCAACTGATGGGGTCCGAGAGTTTCTAGCTCTGTCTGCGGTGGACTTTTCTCTTGAGTCCTGAGCTGCAGTTCTACATTTACTAGGGTGAGCTGAATAAGCCATTTCACTGGGAAGGCTTTGGCTTGGTATTTTTTAATATCTTTTCTCTTGGCCTGGCGTTATTCTCTAGAGATAATATATCCAGTTTCCTGCCTAGCAGGGATAAATCTGGCAACGCATGTTCTGGGAATCTGGGAAGAGATACTGCTCTGCTCTGGATCTTAAGTGTCCCTCAAAGGTACACTACATTATGCAGCTGGCTCGGCTCCCAGGGTGGATCTGGCAAGCTGGAGAGAGAGGTCACCAGTGCACTTGGGCGTGGCCCCAAGGGGTTGCAGAACTCCACGCTCTCGCTGCACGTCGGTCCCTGCAAACGAGGGGAACGCCTCACTTTGGCCTGTGCTCCCACTGCGGTGCGCATCTGCCTCAGGACAGGCCCAAAACAATGGGACAAATTGATCATAGACTGAAAGTCCCCGAAGAAGTGGCTCGATTAGACAAAGAACATCAGCAAAGAAATGGCAGGAGTGAACCAAACATGTGAACCAGCGGACTTAGTGGGTGTGTTCAGACTATTCCACTTCTTAGATGCACATGGAACATTTGCTAACATAGAACATGTCCTTTTCACAGAACATACTTAAGTGAATGCGAAGAAACTGAAATTACTCCATGCATAGTATCTGACTATAGTGCAATGAAACCAGAAATTAATGGCAAAAGAAACCAGAAAAACTCCATAAACACATGGAAATCAAATAATACCCTCTTAAACAACCAATGAATCACAGATGAGATAAAGGAAGAAATTAAACAATATCTACAACTAAATGAGAATACATATGTGACATCATGAAACTTATGGGATGCAATGAAAGCAGTCCTAAGAGGAAAATTTATACCAGTAAATTCTCACGTCAGGCAAATGAAGCAAACACAAACAGACAACCTAATATTATACCTCCAGCATCTAGAAAAAGAAGAGCAAGACAAAACCACAGCTATACAAGGGAGGAAATTATAAAGATCACAGTAGAAATCAACACACTGGAAGCCAACAAAATAATACAAAAATTAATGAATTGAAGAGTTGGTTCTTTGGAAAAAAATAAATAAAATTAATAAACCCTTAGCAACCTTATTGAAAAAAAGGAAAGAAAAGACTCAAATTAATGCATAGAGGATGATAAGGATGAAGTCACTACAGATTCTGTGGAAATTCAGAATATCTTCAATATCCACTTTGGAAATCTTTACTCTGATAGGATGAAAACACAGAAGAAATGGACAAATTCCTAGTTATGTACAAATTACCAAAGCTGGATCAAGAAAATATAAAAATTTTTGAATAACCCAATATTAGTTAATGAAATTGAAAATATAATTAAAAACTTACAACAAGCAACAACTTAGCAACAAAGTAAAACCCATGGTTGGGAGGCAGCTCAGCAGTCTAAGCACCTGCCTAACAAGTGAAAGGACTCAAGCTTAATCTCCAGCAGCACATCCATGCCAGCCCTGGAACCCCAGGCATGTCAAGCCATTCTGAAACCGGGTGTGATGGTGTATACCCATAATCCCAGCACTGGGGAGGTTGAGACAGGAGGATCACTATGCATCTGAACTGTGTAGCAATATCTTATACCAAAGAAAGAAAGAAAGAGAGAGAGAGAGAGAGAGAGAGAGAGAGAGAGAGAGAGAAGGAAGGAAGGAAAGAAAGAAAGAAAGAAAGAAGAAAGGAAGGAAGGAAGGAAGGAAAGAAAGAAAGAAAGAAAGAAGGAAGGAAGGAAGGAAGGAAAGAAAGAAAGAAAGAAAGAAAGAAAGAAAGAAAGAAAGAAAGAAAAGCCCAGGTCCTAATGGAGTCACTGCTGAGTTCTACAAGAAATTCAGAGAAGATTTAATGCCAATATGTTTCAAACTCTTTAATGAGCTGACAGAGAAGTGATACTACCTAATTCATTCCTGGAGGCAACTATTACCTCGATACCAAAAGCAGAGAAAGATACAACCAAAAAAAAGAACTGCAAGCTAATGTCCCAAATGAATAAGATCCTGGAAAACAGAACTGAACAAGTCATCAAGAAGATTGTACACCACGACCAGGTGCATTTATCCCAAGAATGCAGTTCTGTCTTTTATTTGCTGATTTTGTACTATAAAAGTGGCCTGAAGGACACCTGGAGTGACACAGGCAGGATTATCGTCCCTTGCCATTCCATAAAATGTCATTGTCACAGCTGTCTGTATCCTTGTCAAAGACATAAGAAATATATCTATCATGAAATGTCTTCTTGTATTCTTATTTTCTAATTATTAAGGACAATAGGATTTTGGCACAAGAACAAAATAGACTTTACAAGCTTCTTTGCATCTTAAAGCTTCTACAAAAGACATTGAAAATGTGCAGCAGGGAAGGGAGCACACTCGACGCGTGGCTGTCGCGCAACGCGACTATCTAGCAATGGACTTCTCCAGTTTATGTTCTTTCTTTTTTGTTTTGCTAGTTGAATCTTTCAACAAATGTTTATCAGTGGACCATGTTTCTTAAGTGGAAATACCTGAAAGATATATGTACATGAACCAGTGTAGATTTATGACAGAAATGTGAGTTTTCGGCCCCTTTCAGATGCCTATATAATCCATCCGTCCATCCAACCGTCCATTCCAACTTATCGAGTCTACTACAGTACCAGGTAAACTCTGCCAGGGCAGGGCAGAATGGCGGCGCTGGCCCACGGGGAGGACCAGCCCTGCTCTTGGTTCATCCTCTCTCGGTTCAGCCACTGCAGCAATTCTCCAAGGGGCAGGTCAGCACAACAGGGTACTTCAGGAGCCCAACACAAAGAGCAGCGTGAAGCTATTCAGTCAGGGTGATAGCATTAACAGAATTAATTCAGGAAAGAACACACAGAGCGCTTCCTTGGTACACCATAATGGCTCCTCATGTAGCTATTATATTGCTAGTAAAGCTCAGTAAGGCATTTTATTACAATATCATAGGCTGCAGGATTTCCTACATTCTAGTTTTAAACATTATGGCTAAAAGGATCTTGTTCAATCTCCATTTATTTGTTTGTTTTGGCTTCCTTTGCATGAAAATTTAATGCTTCTTGGAGAGTAAGTAGAATTCTCTTCTGAACCAAAGAAATGGTGGTTGTGTGTGTGTGTGTGTGTGTGTGTGTGTGTTTGGAGACCCTCCTCTACCACAGCCTTCTCTCTCCTCCAGCCACCATTCAAGCACCTCTCAGAAGCTCCAAGGGCTCCAGGAAACTGAGTTTCAGATTTGCCTTATAAACCTACTACCAAGCAAAGATGTGGGGAAGACGAATGTGTAAAGAATCCATTATTTGTAGGAGCTGAAATCAACATGGGACTACTCTTTCTATAATTTAAGTCAAGATGTAGTAGGCTTCTAGGGTCATACAAAAAAAGTAACCTCCACTTAACTCATATTCTTATTTGAAACAAAGAGGTGAAATTAAAGTACTAGAAAGCCAACACTATCAATAATTCATAGCAGTTCTATTTCCTAGGATGAAAATGGAGCAGAATAATCCTGCCGGGTATCACAGCAGCAGCAAAAGAAAGCATGCAGCAGAGCAAGAAAGTGGACAGTAGGAAAAGATAGCTAATAAGTTAAAAGCTAATGTAGTGTATGTTGGAAAATATTGAATTACCTGTCCAAGTTTTTACAGTAGCAGTAATAATGGAACCATATGTGTGTGTGTGTGTGTATGTGCTTTCTTTATTTAACAAGTTTCTTTTTTTTAGTTATATGTGAACAAGTAATATAGAATTTTTTATCATCAAAACAAGTGTTTTAGCCGGGTGTGGTGGCGCACGCCTGTAATCCCAGCACTTGGGAGGCTGAGGCAGGAGGATCGGTGCAAGTTCGAGACCAGCCTGGGCTACAAAAGTGAGCTCAAGGCCAGCCTGAACTGCATGGCGAGACCCTGTCTCAAAAAGACAAAAAACAAACAAACAAGTGTTTTAATGACATTTTTATATAATATCTAAAATAACTGGCAGTACAGTAGCCCATGACCAGCGAAGAGGTCAGTGATTAATCCAAAGAACTCCAGGCCATCTGTGATTAGCCTGAGACCAGATTCCTCATCTTTAAAATGACACTTGTACGCTCCTTAGTGAGCTACTGAAAGAACTGAAGAGAGTGTTGGCAAATTCCCTAATGCAACGACTGGCACGCAGCAGGCCCTCAGTGACCGTTATTAGTGGATAACTGTTCTTTGGCAGAGATGAAAGCCAGCTGACCAACTCCATGGCACTTGGAGTAACACACATGCAGCATGATTCCCCTAGGGAGACCTTCTGGCTTGGGCAGAGGTACTTCCTCACTGCAGCAGGACATGGGTGAGGGTCTACAAGACCTACCCAGGCCTGAGCCTGTCCCAGCTCTGAGAAACAGCCATAAAGCAAAGGTCCTGGGTGCAGAGAAGGTAGGACAAGTGAGGCCATGGCTGTGACTTCTGTTGCCCCTGCCACAGCACAGGTCCTCAGCGGCACAGTGGCAGATACACTCATATTCCCTTTTATTTACTGGAAGAAAATAAATGCTAGCACAGTGGTAAATGGAAGTAGATTTTGAGATCATTATGCTGGGAGTGGATCATCTATCAACCCTTGCTTGGACATCTTAAGCTTCTTACACTCTTAGGGCTTCATCTAGAAAATGGAATATATCCTGCCTAGGTCTTAGAGTTATGAGGAACAAATGTATAATCTTGTAAAGTATCTAGAAAGTAATAAACGCTAATTTTTGCTATTTTATTAGCCAGAACAAGGCTATTTTGGAGTGAAATGTAATAGAGGGAACTGGATTTTTATATCTTTACTAGAAGTCCTGAAGAGCAAATTAAATTGTGTCTGCTGGAGCAATACTACAGAATTGATTGCTAATGTATAAAGTGTTAAAACTGTGATATTCATTCAAATATAAAATGACAGGTACCAAAGATTTTGTTTGATCAGCAAGAGAAGTGTAAGAAGTTAAGTATGGTTCAAAAGAAAATCGCAACATACACACACACACACACACACGTATGTGTAGATAATTGTATGTTCACATATAGTACTTACATATAATCAGAAATGTTGGAATCAAGTTGTGGGCCAGCCGAATAGCTCAGAATTAAGGCACTTGCAAGCAGGCACAGGGTCCAAGGGTTTGATCCCTGGGCCTGCTGTGCTGGTCCCACCCCCAGGGCACGCTGAGACTCAATTAAGACTGGGTGTGATGGCACATGCCTGTAGTCCCAGCTCTTGGGAGGCTGTAAACAGGCAGATCACTATGAGGCTGATCTAGTAGTGAAACCCTGAACCCCTGTAGACCCTTCCCTAAAAAATACAATAAAATAAAGAAATCAACTTGCTAATAGATGCAAAACTGCTTAAAATTCTGTGGGTCAGCACTGCCCAATAGAACTATAATGTATGTTTCATGTATAATTTATGTAAGATATAATTGTCTTAGACCTATATTAAAATGTAAAAATAATAGTTAAAATTATAAAAATATATGTAATCCAGATAAAATATTATTGTTTCAAGGTATAATCAATATAAACAATAAAATTAATGCTATTTTACATACAAATCCACCATCCAATATGTATTTTACACTTAGCACATATATCAGTTCAAACGTTTGCCACATCACAAGTGCTCAGGAATCCTGTGTGGCTGGTCGTGCCGTGTCAGACGTTATAGCTTTGCTACAGTAAGAGGAATAAACTTTTGGATTTGGTTCTTCCTCAGACTAAAAATCCATGGTATATCTACCAAAAAAAAATTGTTTTCTATTGAAAAGAATTGCTTGCATTTCTATCTTATATTATCTATAAGATGCCTCAGTCAAAATGGAAATAAACCAAAGGAACAGATCCCTATAGAATCAAAAATTCCTGAAGATCCAGCTATGTAATACCCAGAACTTCTCTGAAAGACATTTCCAATCTCTGTATCCTTGTGGTTTGGGGTTTTTACAGAGGGGGCAATACATTTTATAAGATTATTTTACAATCATCCGAAGAATTATATACAGAAGAGTGCAAGAAATCCGTCCACACACTAAAAACCAAAGGATCCAGCTGAGGCCCGGACCCTAGTATCCTGCATGAGTCCCTCTAAAGACCTACAGTTCATAAAAACACCTCTTATAAGCCCAACTAGAGGCCAAGGGCCCATGACAATGTCTCATGCAGGCCTATGTCAAAGATCTATGCTGGGAAGGCCCAAAGGTCAGAAATGAAAGCAAGAAAGGCTGCACCAATGGGATGAAGGACGTGTTCTAGCAGGCTGGGGTGAGGGATCTGCACTGGAGCCAAGAAGCAACACCCAGGCCAAGAACCAGAGCTCTCCTGAAAAGTACCACAGCCGTCCTCAGCAACAGTGGGTTCCGAGCTTCCCCAGGGATGAGGAAGGCGAGTTCCCATCAGGAAAGCCGGTGGGACCAGCTTCTCCAGCAGGCTGAGCAGTGCACTGCCCTCCCCTCTGGAGCCAGGAAGTAATGCTCAACATAAAGGCTGACTCTCCCCAAAGTGAACTGTAGGGCTGGGGAGATAGCTCGGTAAGAATAAGCACTTGGCTGGCTTCTAGAAGCTTCTAGCAGCTTCCAAACGGCTTCCCTAATAGCCTCCCAACAGCTTCTGCAGTTCTGCCTCTTATGCAGCTGGCAACAACTCTCAGGTGGGCCTCCCACTAGCACCGCACTAGTTCCATTCAGCTGGGTGTAGCAAGTTGACCGCCAATTAGCAATCCACCACAGTGACCCGGTTCCAAACTTCAGATAGATTCTTCTGAGAAGCGTATTAGAGGAACTGCTGGGAATCAGGAGTCTGCTACCAAAGCCACTGCGGAGTACTTATGAACACAGTGCCCCAGTACAGCGCAGTCATCAGAAAGCCACCACCTGAATTGTTGGCTCCAGAGTTACAGAATGTATGCAGCAACCTCAAGCCAGTAAAACTGCCATCACTTTCGCTGCATCTAATTCAGGTCCAAGTTCAAATTTCACACAAGTACCTCTGACTAATCACATTCGAAGCTTTAATCACATTTGAAGCCCTGACGACACAGTCGGGAAACCCTAGTTCCCAACTCTCACAGATCTGAAGTAAAGATAGCAGAAAGAGTTTGAAACAGAAATCGACCAAGCCAATATACTATGCTACGAGCACCACTGCTATTACTCAGTTAACAAGAACTGCACAAAATCCTATACAATGGGATATGGAAGTACAACATTAGAGCTTCTTTGCTAGTCTATGATTTTGGTCTACAATTTTTCTTGGATCTTGTATTCTTCTCAGCACTAAAGTGGAATTCCAAGGAATGTCAACCACACAGGGCTCTGTGAAGGGGACGCAGAGGGCACACAGGAGGAATGACAAGAGAAGAGGGTGATCACTTTGAAAATTGTGATGTTAGGGAAACCAGGGGCACAGAGAATTTTAAGAAAGAGAAAGCACACAGCTTCCAAACGTTGCTCGAATCCCACTAAAATGTGAACCGTAAAGTGCTTTAGGGCTCGAGCAAGACCAGCTCCAATGATGTAGGGCGGGTGGAAGCCAAATGAGAATGGCTTAAGAGTGGGCGGGGGAGGAAATGAGGACAGAGAAAACGGATAAATCTTTCGAGCTGTCAGACAGCGAGAGACTGGAAAGCACAGAGATGCTTTCTACATCGTTACGGCTCTGTTCTCGACAAGCCAAGCCGTCCCAGATTTTGAATTTGGTGCCTTCTAGACTTTGACAGTGTTTGTCTTAGAAGTGCAATGTTTGAGAAAAGTTGTGTTAAGGAGGCCAGAATGTCCTCTGTTCCAGCTATGTTGGAATCTCCTACCACAAGCCAAATGAGAAATGAGTTGGCCGCGCAGCCCTGTTTTTCTACGCCTCACCCTGACCTCCCTCAAAAATGCTCATTAGCAAATTGCTGTTTGGAGGTGATATCAACTGATAGCAGTCTACTAGATAGTTTACAGCCAAAATGTGACGCACCACAGGTAGAGATCCTTACGGCGTTAAGCACTGGAGAAGTCTTGTTTTGGCTCTTTTATCTCATTCTTGTTTTAATTCTTTTCCACCTTTGAATGTATGCTCTCTTATTATAGTCTTACATGTTCTTGCAAACCACTTAAAATTCAGCAGAGATAAAGTGTAAATATATAAAGATGTGAAGTTTCTTTCCCTTACCGATACTATTTCTCTGATTTTATAACAGGAATTATTGGGAAGGAATTTATTTATAGAGTTTTGCTTTACTACAGACTTTGCTAAAGACCTTTCTGCATGAAAGCAAAGCATACAGCATTCTGTGGCTGGACAAACAGGACATCAGTCTCCACAAGCAGCCACTGGGTTCAAGGCAGTGAATTTCTGGACTCACAGCTTCCAGCCCAGAGCGAGGCAAGACCAGAAGGGCTGGAGCACCTGGCCGCAAGGGAGGGTTCCCGGGACACTGGGGACTCCCACCTGAGCTCTGGCCTCCTCCCAGAGGCCTGCAGGCCCAGTGCTAAAGAGAAGTTCACTAAGCATCTTTCTGACAGTCACTTTGAAAAGAATGTGTACACACCTGAATCAAAAGAACGGTGCAAAGGCAGGACGGAAAGCTGGCCAATGACCCAAGAACGGGAGATTTGGCAGAGTAACACGGAAGCAAGAATTAATTTTTAATGAAAAAGAGACTGTTTCACTGTGTTTCAAAAGAATTATGTGTGACAGGGCGTGTTGCACTGCGTGTTAACTCTGACGATGACGATGTGTACTTTCAAAACTCCTTCACATATCTGACCAGTATACACCTACAACAGAACCCTTCTTTACTAAGAGGTCTTCTAAAGAGGGAAATAGCTTATTTTATGCCTCTCTACGATTTAAAAAAAAATTATGATGATTCTTAGATTCTTATTTTTCCCCAGCAGAGTATTTAGTCTTTAAATCCAGGCATGTGTCTGAGCTCCTGGGAAAGCTCAGGATAGGAGGTAAGACGCTGTGGTCACCCGTAACTGGTGCTTTGTTACAGCTCAGTGTCTTGTCTGCACTAAAGGCTCATGAATTTCAGTCTCTCTTACAGACACTGTCATAGAGCAGCCATTTTCTGTCAACACAGGTTCCCTTTGTACCCATAATATACCAGGGTATTTCATTTTTAAAAAGAGCAATACAAACAGAAAGTGAGGAAAAATATGTGTCTTCCTAATATTAATAATTTTTCTTTACTGCTGTCCTCAGAATGCTTCTTGGTCACCTTGGTTATGCTGAAGCATGCTCCAGGTCATAAGATAAAAACATTGCTAAACCCCAATGAACACGTTTCTGCCTAACTCTGAGGAAGAAAGCATAATGCGGTGCCGCCGCACAGAGGACACCTGCTGGATGACAACGCCATTGGACTTCTGAGGAAACACGAAATCATTTACAGCGTAGTTAATCTTAGACAGATAAACAAACAAATCATAGAGCCAAGTTCCCTCTCTAGTAGGTGGTAATAGAGAAAGAGAAGAAGAAGAAGAAGAAGGAGAAGAAGAAGAAGAAGAAGAAGAAGAAGAAGAAGAAGAAGAAGAAGAAGAAGAAGAAGAAGAAGAAGAAGAAGAAGAAGAAGAGGAACAAGACGAACAAGAACAAGAACAAGAACAAGAAGAAGAACAAGAAGAAGAAGGGCCAGAGATCTCTGCACCTGCTTGGGCAGAGTGCAGCATCTGGGGTTCGACTCCCAGCATGCTGTGCTGGCCCCAGCCCTCCACCCCCACCCTTCCGGAAACCCCCACCCTCACCCTGGCCACTCTGAGTCGTTGATTGAGACCGGGCCCGGTAGGCACGCCTATAACCCTTGCACTTGGGAGGCTGAAAACAGGAGGATCACTCGGAGTCCAATGTACATAGTGAGACCCTGTGGACCCTGTGCTACACACATTTTTAAAAAATAGAGAAGAAGGATTAGAGGTTGACAGAAGACAGAAAAGAATTTAATGGAAGAGGTTGAAAGCCACATAAATATCAGAAAAATTACACATAATTTTAATATTACAGTATGTGTGCTCAGTTTCCCTGAGACCATGAATAAAGTGATCAAATAAAATCTTGTAAGCAGAATCAAAATGTAATGATATTACATCTCCCTCTTTGGAATTGAATATTACTTATACAGTAGACAGTTGTCCTCATTTTGTTTACAAATGACTTAGATGAGGCAGTGCTAACCAGGCATACAAGCCCCAGTTCACCAGTGATACCTTTATATTAAACAGAATTAGAAGTCTGGCGTCTAGTAGTTACAACTGCAAAGCTAGTGCCAGAAGATAGCTACAAACAAAATTAGACTCACTAATGTTTTTCCTAGAAAGTACTATTTGGACCCAAAAGTCATCTAGCTGAGGACACAGTATCTGAGAATCTCTGCTAACTACACAGTATTTTAAGTTGCAGCTAACATACCACAAATTAAAAAGAGAAAGAAACTGGTAGAATCCTAAATTGTTTCTAAAATGATTAATTTTAAGGGAACAAACGCATGCTCACCAAATCTGTAGGAGATCAATTTAGCAGATAGAGTACCTTTATTAATTTGCCTTAGTCACTGTATTTGGCACAAACATAAGCCATTTATATAAGAATTTTCCTACTGAGGAAATTCACTAAGGAGATGGAAATATATCAGATTTCTCTTTTTCTAGTCTAGGCAAAATCTGGCCTCAACAGTACTTTATGATAGAAGAGGCTTCTTAGGAAGCAGAAATGACAATATGGATCATCTTTTTTTAAAAATGACACCACCCACTGATTTCCACTTTAATACATAATTATCTAAAGCAAGTCAGACAATAATTTTTTCCAGTTTCTTTACTGCTGTCCTGAGAATGCTTCTTGGTCACCTTGGTTATGCTGAAGCATGCTCCAGCCTGTTCCTGTTTCTAGGGCAGAGACAGGGCAAATTACTATATCACTCTTGCACTCTCACCTCTAGGCAGCTGGTCTTGAATAAGACCCTGCACCCCAGTTTTGGAAGTGTTCCCTAGACTCAGGAAGTGTTCTGATGTGTTCCCTAGACTCAAGAAAGATGAAGAAAGATAAATCTTTCAGACCAGGGGCCACAGGAGAAGGCTACTGTGAGAACGTCCCCTAGACATGAAAACAGTTAGACCCAAATGAATGGACCAAAGGGCTATGATGTTCTTGTCACAAGACAACCAAGGGAGCGGCAGACAGAATCAGTGTGCTTCCTGCCAGTGAGAATGCTACTGTTACTCTAGTAGTGGTTCAAGCTGTCCTCAGACCTAGAGGGCTCCAACAGCTTCCTACCTGCAGGTCTGCAGTTTGAGGAGCATTTGCAGGGAAAACTTATCTTGGTGTTGAAATCTAAGGACTGGAATAAGGGGAAGGCTCTCGTTCCAAGGTTCTGGCAAGTTGTACTGGGAAGTCCCAACCAGCTGGGTTCCACAGAAGCTGACGCTCCTCCCACATCTCTTCCATGACTAAGCGACTTTGAGAGAGAATATGGCCTACTCTAGCCTAGTCTCAGGAGGCACTCAGTGTCGCCCTTTCCACATTCTATGGATCAGAAGCCACTTAAGAAGCGGGCAATCAGACCCTACGTATTAGGAAATGTATCCAACAATCCCATGTTGAAACTTAACTCCCAATGCGGTAGTCTTTTCGGGAGTGACGAAGTCATGAAGTAGATTCCTTGTGGGGAGGACCAGCGCCTTACCAGTGCGCTGGGGGGGGGACAAGCTAGGAGGGTGAGCAGTGGGCCCCACCAGCGGGGCAGCTCTGTAAAAGAGCCACATGCAGTGGCTACAGAAGAGTGTGTGATCTAGAGAAAACCTTACGAAATCGTAGCAATCACAGCGTATGCGCAGGCTTAAGGGAATGAGCTGTAGGGGCAAAGCCGGCGATGTGAGCACAGCACTGGCAGCCGCACATCCGGGCCCGGTGCGCGTGCAGCTGGCAGCCGCCCATCTGGGCCCGGTGCGCGTGCAGCTGGCAGCCGCCCATCCGGACCCGGTGCGCGTGCAGCTGGCAGCCGCCCATCCGGACCCGGTGCGCGTGCAGCTGGCAGCCGCCCATCCGGACCCGGTGCGCGTGCAGCTGGCAGCCGCCCACCCGGACCCGGTGTGCGTGCTGCCTGAGTCTCTTCTTCTCATCCCTCCTGCCCCCACCACTACATGAGGAGAGTGCAGAGCCTCCTCCAGAAGACCCAGTGACGTGAAGAAGGTACGTGCAGGAGACGTGCAGGACTTGCACGGCTTCAGCAGGAGAAGCCAAGAACAGGAGAGACCAGTAGGACTGGGTGAGTGGGTTCTGGCAGTCAAGTGGAGGATAGGGAACGCTCAAAGCCTAAGAGGACTGACCGCAGGAGCTGCTTGGACTGGTGGGTGGTGGTTGGGCTCCGCGCACAGGGGATGGGTGACGCCTCACCCAGGGTGGGGCGTGTAGTGTGTGTGTGTGTGTGTGTGTGTGTGTGTGTGTGTGTGCGTCTATGTGCTGTGTGTACTGACCCATGCTGTGCTCCCCAGTATCCTGACCAGAAGAATCACATACACAGCACCTGTGGACCCACACACATATGGGTGCATTTTTAGGAGTCCTGCTTTGGTCTTTCAGTTATTTAATTCTTTAAAACAAAGTTTCAACCATAGTATTAGCACAATTATAACACTTTCCACCTTAGAATATGGAGTTAACTTGTTTTTATGCTAATATATCAACATCGACGTCATTTCTGGTGCCTCTAAAGTCTTGTACTGTCTGGGCAGACTCTGGCATCTAATTTTCCATTTGTTAAGACATACTTAAGTAATTATTCATAAAACTTCTCCTGCTAAACTATATCCACCTCATAATAATTTAGGAAGTATGATGAAATCAGGGTTTGAAGGCATGAACTACTGAGGCAAAGCCTGATTTCTAGGATCCCAGGGGCTGCCCCACAGTCCTGTGTACCTAGCTTCTGTCTCTGTGTCTCCATCTATAAAATGGGGTTAGCAACATTTCGGTGCTACAGAAATCGTGTAGGGATGAAAAGAGCTGATATACAAAGCACCCAACGCAGTGTCTGCACATGGCATGTCTACAGCAGGGCAAGGCTGCATCCCCAGTGGACAGCCGTACCCTTTACACTCAGCATGCGCACCCAGCACCCAGGTGCTGGCCGGAGAAAGCAGGGCCTGAAGGTCTTCTGATGAATAACTTGTGCAAGATGTTTAGGAATAGGGTTGAAGTATTATAATGCTGCTTACAGACCACTGAGCCATCCTGCCAGGCCTATAATGCTGCTTCCAGAAATAGAAATAGACTGGAAGTCTTTAATCAGAACCTTGGGTCAGCATGCACAAATCTAACGTATTTAATAATCATTGGAATAAATTTCATCTTTTTGTTTATTTTCAGTCATCCGTTAAAAAGGATAAATCCAGGCTGTCAAGATAGCTCAGTGGTCTAAAATGCCTGCTTAGGCAACTACAGGGACCGTAGTTTGATCCCCAGCACCACATGCTGTGCCAGCCCCACCCATAGGGCAGGCTGAGCCTTAATTAAATAAATAAAGGGGTTTTTTAAAAAAAGGATAAATCTCAGAATGTGTCACATATCATAGAATTGAAAACACTATTATGAAAAATATTTTTGAAAGATTTCATGTCACCAAGCTATCATCTCAAATTTGGAATGCTAGAAATAATAACATGTTGGTTGCTCAAGTTATTAAAGAAAACAGTAATATTATATTTACTCATTGTAAAACTTCGAGCAGGATAGCAGCACAGGAAGCAGGAAGTTCTGGTCTGTTCCCTCATCCAGCCCTACTCCTAGTCGCTGCTCTCTCTAGATCTGTGCTCTTCCGTGTCTTTCCTGTGCACAGAGAAGTAGGGCAGAGACCAGATAAGCCGGCCTGTGGGAGCATCTCCTAAGCTAACTGCACATCTTGCTGCTCTCATTCATATTTTAAACAATTCCTAAGTGATCAAAAGGTCATCACCGGTCTGGCATTCTTAGTCATCAAATGTGCCAGTGATTCTCTGGGGCATAAGCGTCATCTGTTAATTACCTAAAAGCAAGTCGAATGTTTTTGTTTTGTTAGTGAGAAAGTATGCATTTGTTTGGTGCTTTTTTATAGTATTCAGAGGAAATGGTGGAGAAAAATATAGGACCTTAACTAACATCTAAGAGGCAGACGCATGCTTCAGGTCAGAATGAATTCCTAGCATCTGGGAATGGTACTGTGAGGATGATGATCAGTCTGCTTACAGCCAAGCTAGGTAAAGTACAGCAGGTCCCTGGGAGGCCGAGGCAGGAGAAGGACCACAAATGTGAGCCCAGCCTGGGAAAATTAGAGAGAGCCTGAAAGAGAGAGAGGGAAAAAAAGCAAAAAGAAGAAAGGGAGGGAGGGAAGGAGGGAGGGAGGAAGGGAGGAAGGGAGGGACAAAGGGGGAAGGGAGGAGGGAGGGGGAGGGAGGGGAAGGGAGGGAGGCAAGGGGAGGAGCCACCAGCCAGAGGGCTGATGATATGTCTCAGGGTAAAGGCTCTAGACTAAATATCCAGCACAGGGAAGAAAAAGGAAAGACAGGAGAAGATGGAGTAGTGTGAGAACCGGAGAGGACTGGAAGGTAGTTGAGAATTGTCTGGAAACGTTACAGCTATCTTTTGTTGTTATTGTTGTTAGCTGGCTGTTTGTGGTCATCTCTGATGATAGAATTTGTCGGTCATTTAGGGTTCTGTTTATTTCAGTTATTTAAAGTCTCCGTTTGCTAATTTTAACTGATGAGTGTAAGTCTTGCAATTTTAGAGTTGTACACCTCAAAGGAGTTTGCATTTAAAGGATATTCTTCTCTTGCTCTTTTTAAGTCTTCAAGAGATTTAAATTTACTATGTAAGTCCAATTTTTGAGGCAGAAATACTAAAGTTAACATACATTTCATTTCAAAAAAAAAAAAAAAAAAGAACTGGAGTCTAATGGGTAATATATTGCGATTGAAAACATTAAAACTGAATAGCAGATTCACTTTTGCTCCTTTGAAGAAGGGCATAGAATAAACAGGTAAACATAAATGAAAATAAACAGTAAGGCAGCTTGCCAGGTGGGCTGCCTGCTTATGTTATAACTTATCTGTTCTAATGAAAAAATGATTAGCTGGTAGGATATAACTGTTATTTTTATAACTCCTTCATAGTCAATTAGATTGAATTTGTATAATGTGGGAAAATAGGAGGGGGTGACACATTTTCCATAATCTATTTCAAGGTTCCCTCACAAGGCATTATAACACTCTCATTTATAAAAATAAAGTTTTGATTTTTTTTTGTCTTTTTTTATTTTTATTTTTATTTTTATTTATTATTTATTTATTTATTTATTTATTTATTTATTTATTTATTTATTTATTTATTTATTTATTGAGACAGGGTCTCACTGTGCAGTTCAGGCTGGCTTTGAGCTCACTTTTATAGCCCAGTCTGGTCTCAAACTCACAACGATCCTCCTGCCTCAGCCTCTCAAGTGCTGGGATTACAGGCGTGAGCCACCACGCCCAGCTTTTTTGTCTTTTTGAGACAGGGTCTCCCTATACAGTTCAGGCTGGCCTTGAGCTCACTTTTGTAGCCTAGGCTGGTCTCGAACTCACACTGATCCTCCTGCCTCAGCTTCCTGAGTGCTGGGACTATAGGCGTGTGCCACCACGTCTGGCTAAAGTTTTGATTTTGACTTTTAAATTTTATCTCATAATACCAATGCCTAGAAGTGACTTCCATGTCACAAAAATTGAGTACCAAGCCTCGCCCGAGCTTTGATTACCGCTGGCACAACCTGTCTCTGCTACTCTAGTTCCAGTGAGCTGGCATTCAAAGTGCCCAACTGCGTCTTGACTGGCCCCTACTACCGGCCCGTCCTCACCTGGCCTGGATGTCATGCATACTACTAACGTGCACCTCCAGGCTCACTCTCCTGGCCAGTATTCCAAGGTCGTGATAACTGGGTCCGACATCCCCAGGCAGTCCTCCTTCGTGGGACTTCCTCTTATTCTATTCAGTCCTTTCATGAGGCACAGTTTGGTGGCCTCTAAGCTCACTGTTGTTCTCTTAACTGCTCCCATAATCCTTGGGAACCATATCCCTGGAATTCTAAATCAAACACAATTTCCTCATTCCTAGATTACTTGATGATTACAGGGAAAATATTTTCTTAAAGATTTCTCTTTTGACCTAGTACTATACCTGAAACTAGAAATAGTCAAATGATATTATTCTTACTTCAAACTTAAAAATTATTGAACATATATTTACGATATTTTCACCTCTTTCAAAGAACCTAACAGCCAGTCCTTACTTTCCTATGGTTGGGAGTAAGATATGAGATACATGCTCCAGTGGAATCTGAACGGAAGTTACTGGAAAAGAGTACTTGGATTTAGAGTCACACTGAGCTAACTCTTTAAAGAATATAGTTAAACTCATACACTTTAAGGGTTTACATAAAGTCTAACCTAGTAAATACAGGGGAGTAACCTCTCTGTAGTTAGTCAGTAGAAATGGATCATTTAAGTCAAGGACAAAATTAATTTATTAAGACCAAGGTCATTTATATGAGGAGATTCTTTTTCCTTTTTCTTTCAATTTCTACTTTACAGAGAGCTTTAAAACTCATGAGAAATCCTGAAACATAGTTTAGAGAATTTAGATAATCCCAGTTAAGGTTGTCATGGCATTTTTAAAATTTTTATAGAGCCGTGCACCTTCTTTAGCAACCTAAAAAATATTCATAACATAGAATGGCTCATATTATGTCATTATTTAAATGTAATTAATGTTTTCCTTTTCTTATTCTTCAGCAGAAATGTTTAACCCTGTTAGAATGTGATAAATAAATTTTTGAAAGACATTTCTTGATGAGTAACATTTCAGTTTAGCTGGATGATACCAAAAGCACCTCCAATCCGGAGGCACAAATCTGCAGCGTTGATTACATCATTCTCCTTTACGTCTATGTTAAACTTTTCCTGGCTGTTTTCTTTTCATGATGGCTTGGAAGGAACAGCTTGCTTCTCCACTGCTTTCACTATGCATTCTTGTAGATAGAAACTTAGTAAAAAAAAAAAAAAAATGGAAGAAAAGTTTATTTTTTCAGATTTTCTTTTTAGTTTTAGAGAACAATAAATCTGTCATCTTGATATGATGTAGGTCTCTGTGAAGTTCATGAGACAAAACCAGACATTTGTGCAAATTCCTGTTTTCAATTCCAAAAATAACCATTGTAAATATTGGTGTGCAGATCTTCCTTCCTTCCACCCCTCCCTTTGGTTGGGCATGAAATAGAAGGCAGATATCTACGGAGAATTATTCATGTGTAAATCTTTAGAAATGCATGCTAAGAACTGATGAAATTTTAAGTTTCAAACAGTAACTATAAAATACATAGACTCTGTGCTTCCCAGGGCTGTGTACATTCCTTTGAACTTTTTGGCATAAAAAAGAACACTACTAAATTATGCATCGGTACTGGACAGAATTTTCTAAAGGTGCATTTAAAACTCTGTATGTTTAAATTAAAAATGGAAACATAGGGCTGGCCATATAGCTCAGCAGACTAAAGCACCTGTTTAGGCAGATGCAGGGAGCTTCATCCCTGGTGTGCCATGCCAGCCCCACGCCTGGGACGCGCTGAGACAGTGATTGAGACTGGGCATGGTGCCGCACGCCTGTAATCCCAGCACTTGGGAAGCTGAAAACAGGAGGGTCACTGCGAGTCTGGTCCATGTAATGAGATCCTGTATACCCTGCACTATATACACATGCGTGCGCACGTGCGCACACACACACACACACACACACACAGAAGCAAGACTTGGTTGTCTGTTGCATTCATACCCAAACAGAGATGTTAGGCATACTATAGTCATTCAGTTATTAAAACTTGGTCTTGAACAGGCTCTATTGTACCAAGCTGGGATAGGCACAGCTTTGTCATA
The DNA here is from genome assembly GCA_004027025.1 of Myocastor coypus. Lineage (NCBI taxonomy): Eukaryota > Metazoa > Chordata > Mammalia > Rodentia > Myocastoridae > Myocastor > Myocastor coypus. Next base: position 46,458 of record PVJA010000949.1, read on the forward strand.
TTGTTGCCATCCCGGCAGTGCAGAGATGAAAATCACCCAAGGTGCACTGGTAGAGAAGTCTACCGACCACAGACCCCACCTTGATTCTTCCCATGTTCCTGATTTCCCTGTGCCAATTCTTCATTCTTTCAGAACACAAACTGACCCACATGGAGGATTCTCTTGGGGCAAAGCCCATGACAAGTACTTTTAAATAAAAGATTCTGCAGTGGAAGTGTGAAGCGATGAGTTTCAGAAGACCTCACGGGAGCGTGTGTCCCGTCACTGAAACTCTTGCTTGCAAGAAAAGCAGAAAGGGTTAACATTTTTGTCCTCTAATTCTGCCACAATAAATATTTATTCAGCATTTACCGTGTGTAATGATCAACTCAAGAATTTGGAAAGCATAGCCTCTGTCTACGAGGAATTTGTATTTTGAAAAAAAGATTATAATGTGTATTTAACAACAGAACCAACCTCTGAAAATCGGTTCATCTTACTAAACTCTTATGTTTAGACAGGACATTATAGTTCAGAGAGATGGAGTGACCCATCAGAGCTGCACCACTGGAATGCACGCCACTAGGAGACTAAAAGGACCACGAACCATCCAACAAGATTTTTCTTCCTACATTCACGGCGTACATGATGTTGGCCAAATGACTCTGCCCGCTGAAGTCTCCAAGGCTGCTCCTGGCTAGGAGGCAAGGCAATGAGGATGCAGGCCCCTTCAGAGTGTTTCCCTGTGACACACTGTGATGCAGAGATAGGGAGCGAGAAGCGTAGGTCCCTAATAAGGATGCAGGTGGTGCATAGCTCTAGATGCCTTCCTGTTTCCTAATAGGCCTTGACTAATGTTTAGGTCACTGTAGTTCCCACGCAGCGAAATGCTCGCCATGCCACACAGGCCAACACGGGCAGGCTCCTCAGCGTTCCATCTCTCATTACTCCTTTGCCTACCATGAGCAGGCTGCACCTGCTAAGCTCTGGTTAGCTCAGCTGAACAGTGGCAGCACGGTATCAACGCCAAAGATTCCTAAGACAATCACCAGATCAGATGTAATTATGATCCAAGAGTTCCAGGACTGTGCGAATTACCAAAACGTGACGCTGACATAAAGTGGGCAGGTGATGTTAGGAAATAATGCTCATAGGCTGGCTTCAAACCTTCAGTTTGAAAAAACAGTAACACATGGCATCCAGAAAATGTAATAAAACAAGGTGTGTTGACAGACTTCCTTAGACAAAACGATGTGTGTGAGTGCTCGCATGGTTCCTGAGCCACAGCAAGAACCCAGCTTCGTAGAACACAAATATCAGCGCCTGCCAGAATTCAAGGAAATTAGACGTATAAATAATTTCTTGGAAGGATATTTATAATATCAAAAAGTAGAAACAAGTAAAACTGTCCAATATGAGTTATATCAATGTAACAGACTACTGGCATTATAAATTACAAATAATAAAAACAGGAAATTCTATTATTAGTCAGTGCTGGAGACAGGCCTAGCAACTCCCTTTACTGGGTATATTGTGCACAGGCAAAAAGACAGAAGTGAATATTGTAATTGACATATAATAGGTGAATAATGGATTTTATATAAAAGTCAGGTGATAGAAGGAAAGTTATACTAGTAGTTGAACATAACATAATATAACGTGTTATGTCTTTCAACCTATATATGAGAGCAAAAGTTGAGCATATTAAGAACATTAGAAAAAATTAAGAATATTAGCACCAAAGGTTAAATGACCAAGTTTCTGAGAGTTGGGATCTTTCCCCAAGCCCGAGCTGTACAGTGTGCACGTTTCCCAGATGTGCCGGAGGTGCAGCTGTGTGACGCGCATGACCAAGGTGTGCTTCTGTGGAGTCTCACGCTGGGATCTCAGCGCCATCAGTTTGTCCCCCTTGCTCTTTAATTAACAAAAGCCAAGTTCCCTACACTGCTGTCCTGCATGTGCTTTTCCAAAGATAACTCAGGTTCTTCGTGGCAGGGACTCCTGTATAAACACACAGACCAGATTTCCTTAACCGCCACACCTACATGGAAACCTAGACTTAGCAAACCTGGCATGGAGACCAGAGGGGCATGCGTTCATGCAGTGCCGGCTCTGTGATGGTAATTATAGAACCCATTTTCAAGTACTAAAAGCTGCGAAATAATCAGAACCAAGACACAGAGCGATTCGATACAGCTCATATCAAAACTTTTGAAAATGAAGATGAATTTCAGTTGGAAAGTTCAGGTATGCAGGGACATTTTTAAGGAATTTAAAAGTTGTGGCTCAGGTTCAAAGTAACCATGGTTGGCAGAAAGATCAGTGCTTTCCATATTGTGCATTAGGTTGTTGACAGCAGCTGAAGCACAGGTTTTGTGAATGTATTTTTTTAAACTTGAAATTGGTAAGTATAATATGAGCATTACTTGGACTTGATGTAAATTTATTGGAATTTCAACAGCTACTGACAGATGTACTTAGAATGAATAGGCCCCAATTCCCAAATAGCACAGTATTTAAAATCCTATCTATTTTAGACTCTGAAATAAGAGCTGATTCCAGGAAGCCAGCCCTGAATCTTTCTCCCAGCTGCAACACTAAGTTCTCCTGTTGCCCCACTGACCAGCACCAAGAGAGGCTGCTTGAAAAAGCTGCCCACAGTCCTTCTACCATGGCAGCTCACCAGCAGACTGCTGGCTCCAGAAAGCCCGTCCTCACATTCCCTTGAGCCAGGTAAGTAAGTAAGTTTCTGGAGTCTTCTCTTCTAAAATGGTCTTGATACTTGTATTACAGAAGGGAGGCCTATCGTTCACAAAATCATCTACCGATAATTGCAGTGCTCCTTGTTAGCCTTCCCCAGGTAACTTGCCTCATCCAGGCAGAGCTCAGCACGGTCCTTCCCTCACACCCCACTCCTCGCAGCCTGCGCCGTCCATCCCAGCTCCCATGGCTGAACCAGCCGACTCTTCTGCTAGCTCCCATCCCTGAGGTCATGCTGAGCTCCGCCTGTTCTCGTTCCTGTTTCTCTGCCTCATGGGAAACTACTGTCAGAAGAGGAGGCCGGGCGTGGTGGCTCACACCTGTAATCCCAGCACTTGGGAGGCTGAGGCAGGAGGATTGGTGCGAGTTCGAGACCAGCCTGGGCTACAAAAGTGAGCGCAGGACCAGCCTCAACTGCATAGTGAGACCCTGTCTCAAAAAGACAAAAAAAAAAAAAAAAAAGAAGAGGAGCGTGACTCTTACCTTGTAACTTCCTATTTCTTATTTTATTGATTTCCTTGCATATGTAGACCTACGGAAGGAATCACAGGACCACAGTCTACACCCGTTCTACCGCGTGACCTTTCTTTTCTCCACGCTTCCCAATCTCTCCTCCTCATCCCACCCCTCCCCCTCCCCCCCTCACACACAGAACATAATTCTACACAATTATAGTAGCCAGCCCATATTAAAATTTATTTTCAAGAGTGTCGTTATAGCATCCACGGTCTCTACCCTGAATGACAATCATGTATCTTTTTTTTTTTTTTTTTTTTTGTGGGATCAGGGTTTGAACTCACGACCTTGCACTTGCCAGGCAGGCACTTGTGCTGTGGAGCTATCTCCCCGGCCCCCAATCATGTATCTTTTCAAAGCAACCCACCATCCACATTTAAATTTACACTTTTTTGTATTTCACAATTGCTCTCAACATTTCAGTTTACTCTTTTGTTTATGAATTCAGAATACTTCTACATTAAAAGACTTGGCTAAGTACATCAGCACCTAGAACATGAGCTCTAAAACGGTGGCTGTGTCCACAGACAGGGACTGCTGACTGGCACCAGCCAGGGTACAGGCTCTGCCCCACGCCTGTGGCTCTGCCACCCCTGCCTGACCTGGGACGCCCCTGCCATGTGGCTCCCCCAGCCCGGCCCAGGCTATGGAGCTAGCACTTCACACAGACCTTTAGTTCCTTGTACTTTCACCAGGCATGCATGGTTATTGGCTGTCTAGGAGCATTACAGTAATAGAAAATAATTAAATTACAATTATTAACTTTCCTAGGGTAAACCATCACCCACATCCTGATAACTCAAGTATTTTCTCCCTGCTCACCCACATTTATAAGACTCAAGAAAACACGGCAGCTGTAAAGTTATGTGGTCAAGTACTTAGAGCCTCTTCTTGGCCATTTCCTTTCTAACCATAGTTTAGAGGACTTCACAAACAGTGGAAGTTAAGCGTTTCTTCTCCTGTCTATCAACATTCTCCAGGGTCTAAAGAAGGTAGTGCATTGTTTTAAGCTTTTGAAACTGGGTGGCCTATTCCAAAGAATAACAGTTCTGTGAGGGCAGGGTTGTTCAAACAAGTTAAGTGTGAGGGATCCCTCCTAAAGCAAGCAGGGACTCGGTATCAGTATCTGAGAAAACAAGACTACGCGGTTCCCAGGCTCTCCTCATTCATCTTACATTGCCCACTTTTAAAATACAATCATGCTTGTTGTTACTCAGATTTGGGGGAGGGGGCAGCTCGGCCTACCCTGCGAGTGGAGCTGGCCCGGCTTGTGGTGACAGGGATGGGACCTCCATCCCCGCACCTGCCCAAGCTTGCCCAAGCAGGCGCCGTGGACTGCTGAGCCGTCTCGCCAGCCCTTCTGCTCGGATTTTAAACATCTCCCAGTTACCGATGTGCAGATGGGCAGCGAAACTGTACTGTTCCGTGAAGCACCTCTTCTGCCTCTCTTGCGCATTTTGCTGCTCTGGTTGACTGTGTGCTTCAGATATGTCATGTTAGTGTTGTTGTTCCTCAAAAACATATTTTATCATCAACTCAGCTCTCGCTCAAACTCCAAATTCGCTATGCCTACTTGCATCTTAACTGTGTTGTCTAACAATCACCTCAAGCTTAGCACATCCAGAAGTAAAGTTTTCCTGCGAAGATCTCCATCATAACCTTTCCACCTCCATCCCAGCAGTTGCTCAGCTCTAAACCCTGGACCTGTCTTGGCGCGGACTCATCCGTCTCCCTCATCTGCGACACCCAGCCCGGCCTCCACCTCCTCTGCTGTGATCTGGTCTGAGAGATGGCTTTCGTCTAGTCCACTGCAACAGCTGCTGAAAGATCTCTGAATCCGCCATTGCTTCCCTGTAGTACTTATGTTACGTTTTATTCTTAGGAACTCTTTACTGCCATGGAAACTTTTTCTTAGTTGATATCTTTGTATATATTCATCTATTCAAATACTATGCTAGTACTCTGAACTGGTCACAGGTTCATACATATGATACAACACATTCTGGCCTCTAAGTTGGACTCATCATTTGAATTTTGGAATATTGTTTTGAAATGTTTAATTTAATTTTAATTAATTAATACTTAATTAATATTGTTTAATTATATCTTTGTTTTATGATTCATACTGCGCCTCTCACTCACAATCCACTTATAAGACATGGTATAATATTTTCTCCTAGTATTAAAAACTTTAAAAAGAAGAAAAAATATATATGTATACACAAGAGAGTTAGGATAGATATAGAGCTACTTTGTCCTTGTTCATTGAGGATAAAAGTTTGTACTAATAGTATTTTGACAAGATATCAATTCTGCATCTTGTCCTCTGAATAACTACTATGAAGACAACATTCATGGTATTAATTATTATAACCATCCTACTAGCTTGTTTTGAAAATGTTTCATTGATATTTTATCTTTTTTCTCATGAAAATAAATTTTTAAAAGGCACCATCAAGATGGTGAAAGAATAGAGTGAAAGACACTTTCAGTACACGCATCTGAGCGAGGTCTAAGTGTCCTCTAACTCATATGAAGGACTTCTAAAACTCAGTATGGAAAGAGGCACTCAGAAAAGTGGGGAGAAGCCATGGAAGCCACATAAAAGAAGTTGCCCAAACTCGACTTCAAAACCTGTATTCTAATCAGATGCAAAACATAGGAGACATTTTCAGTTTCCTAGATACATATGAATTCCCAAAGCTGGATCAAAATGATATAAAAATTCTAAATAAAGCAGTATCAGTCAATAAAAATGAAGATACAATTAAAAACTCTTGATAAAGAAAAGTCCAGATGCCTCTTGTGTCATTAAGTTTGAGGGGTCTGATTTTTTCATTTTTATATTCTATATAATATTTTATATATTCTAGATATTAGTCTTTTATCTGAAGAACAACCGTCACGGGCAATATCAAAAAGCATGAACAACTGGGATCTCGTCTTACAAAAAGGCTTTTGTACAGCAAAGAAACCAGCAACAGAGTGAAAAGACAACACGTAGTGCGCAGAGAAAATTTTGCCAGCTGTTACTCAAAGGACTGATATCTAGAATATATAAAGAACTGTAAAAAACAAGCAAGTCATCTAAATTTAAAGACCCAATCCAAAAATAGACATATGAAATAAATAGACACTTCTCAGATAAAGAGGTAGAAATGGTGGGCCAGCCAAACAGCCTCGCAGATTAAAGTGCCTGCAAGCAGGCACAGAGCCAGGGGTTCAATCCCTCCACAACCTGCCGTGCCAGTCCCACCCCAGGGTGCACTGAGACAGCAATTGAGACTGGGCACGGTGGCACATGCCTGCAATCCCAGCTCTTGGGAGGCTGTAAGCAAGCAGATCACTACGAGTCCAGTCTAGTCATGAGACCCTGGGGACCCTTCCCTAAAAAAATACAGAAAGAGGAAGAGGAAGAAGAAGAAAAAGAAGGAGGAGGAGGAGGAGGAGGGGAGGAGGAGAAAGAAGAGGAAGAGGAAGAGGAGGAAGAAGGAGGAGGAGGAGGAGAAAGAAGAGGAAGAAGAGGTAGAAATGGCAGATAAATGAATGAAAACAAAAATTTCACACACTAGACCAAAAAATAGGTCGGCAGCATAAGTGCCTGCCTGGCAGGTGGAAGGTCCAGAATTTGATCCCAGGTACCACACACACACACACACACACACACACATGTTCACACACTGATTATGTGAGAGATTCAAATTAAACCAATGGTGAGATCCTATCTCATTCCAGACAGAATAGCTATTGTCAAGACATCTACAATAACAAATGCAGGCCGGGCTGCGTGGAAATTGGTGGGAATGTAGGATAGTGCCACCACTGTGGTTGCACAATGATCAGTGTGAGAATTCCTGGAACACTAATACTAGAAGTTCCATTCAATGCAGTTGCTCCCTTCTTAGCATCTTCCCAAAAGATTAAAAGCATCATTGCACAATGATGTATGCACACCCGTGTTTGCAGCAGCACAGTTTGTAACAGCCAAGCCTTAGCAGCAGCCCAAACCCCTCCCACCCACGAATAGATAAAGGGGAAGTGGGAGGGGCATATACTGGAATGCTGCGCTGCCATAAGGACAAACTGGAGACATTTCCAGTTAAGTAGATGTACCTCGAGACCACACGTGTGAGTGGAATAAATAGGACACATGTGTGTAAACACTACATTGTTTCTCTGGTGTGAGAAACCCAAAATGTAAAGAGGGGCCAACAGGAAGAAAATCTTCAAATGAAAAAGAGAATGAAGGAAGGATAGGAGAAAGAAACAGATAAGAAAAAAAAACAGAAGAAAAAATGGAAATAAAACTTTTGTAAATAAGGAGGGGAAGACGGGTGGAAGGGAAGTGAGGAAAATAGGAAAAAAAAAAGCAAGATGCGTCATGTACAGGTGCCGATCCCCTGCGACCAATTTGTCATTATGTGTATCGAAAACGCACCAAAAGCTGGGCGTGGTGGCGCGCGCCTGTAATCCCAGCACTCAGGAGGCTGGGGCAGGAGGATTGGTGTGAGTTCGAGACCAGCCTGGGCTACAAAAGTGAGCTCAAGGCCAGCCTCAACTGCATAGCGAGACCCTGTCTCAAAAAGACAAAAAAAAAAAAAAGAAAGAAAGAAAACGCACCAAAAAGACTTGGATAAAAGGGGAAGCAAAAGTTGGTCCCAGAGAAAATGTTAAAGCTAGCATAACATCCCCCAAAAGAGCAGTGCTGTGCGGCAATAGGGAGCCCCCCAGCCTTGCCCCTAATCTAATTACGGGGCTTGCCGGGATAACTGCAGCCTCTGTGGCTTGGAATTTATTCATCACCATGGGAGGGAGGTGGGCTAGGGAGCCCTACATTTCTTTGCTTTTATAGCTTTGATTCTGTCATGGTAGGGAGGCTATAAATACACAACCCCAGGGCTTTGCTATTATTTAGAAATATGGTCAGGTTCAATAAAGTAGAAACAGATGGAACCCTTCCTAACTAAATAAAACATACCTTGTTTCCAAGGCGAACATCAGGCTTACTGGGGCAATATTGGAACTGTATCCACTCAACTGAGAAATGAAGGGTGTTCACTTGTTATCGCTGTTACGTAAGGGCACTGGACATTAGATAATGCATTTAATAAAAGGTCTAAACATTTACCTATAAGTATAAATTTAGATGATGAAGGAAAACTATTATAACTGGTGACCGACAAGGAAAACCTAATATGCAACTGAAAAAGTACTATAAACAATAAAAAATTTAGCAAGTAGCAGGATGTACAATAACTGTGCAGATATCAGGAGATTTATGATGTCCAAATGCAGTTAACATAGAAGACTCCATAACAAAGGCAACAGTAAAGGATGGCGCATCTCCAAAGCAATTCTCCAGTGTGGCAGACTTAAGAAAATTCTAAGCACTCTCAAAAGACTTGAAGACTTATACAAAGGGAAAATCGTGCTAGTTTGTTAGAAAGGAAGAGTCACTCTCATGAAGCCGATATATGTTTCTTATAATTACAAGGCTAAAAATTAGGAAGAAGAAAGGGGACAATTAAGCAAAATATATTACATATTAAAAAATAAAACAAGAACTTCAAGGAAACCTCTGCAGACTAAAAATGAGGAAGGGTGTGACTCCTAACACTTCTTACAAAATAATACAAAGCCACAGTAATTAAACAGTATTGTCCCAATAAAGTATCTTGGCACATGCTTTAGTCCCAGCACTTGAGAGACTGAAGCAGGAAGATCACCTTAAGTTCAAGGTCAGCCTGAGCTATATAACGAGTTCAAGAACAGCCTGAGCTATACAGTGAGACCCCGTCTCAAACAAAACAAAACAGTATTGTCATAACCCAAAAGTAGACATATTTGCCAATGGAACAGAATAGTAGCTCTAGAAACAGACTCTGCTTCATGCAGAATTTGATGTAAATAAACACAATGTCTCAAATCAATGAAGAAATGAAGAACAATGCAAAAAATTGTCTGGAGAAAACTGAAGAGACAATAAAAAGTATGATGTATGCCATGTGCTGGAAATCAGGTCTCAAGGGAGCCAAGGCTTAAATTACAAATGAACTAGGGAGCACGTTAGAAGGAACCGGGGAGCCTCTCTTTACCAACCCAAAGCAGGGAAGCCTTCCTGTCATTTAAAATTTGGAGACAAAAGACTAGAATGACAGTACAGCCATATGAATAAAATTTTTAATTTACATTTACGAAAAATTTCCATAAGGCTTCACAAGAAAAATGACAAGTTAGGAAAAATATAAATTCGTGTCACAGACAGGGCTAATCTCTCTAAAACATGAATCCATGATAAGCAAATACAAAGTTAAGAAAAGATGTATACAAATGGATGCAGATTATTGATCCAGGGATTTGCCTAAGAAGAGTATTAACTTCAGACCTAAAACACCAAATATATGTTCATCTTTTCATAATCTTATTTTCCATTTCGGGGGAGGAACCAACGACCACAAGGATAAAAGGGGAAAATGAGGAAGACAAGCCTTTAATGTCCCATAGGACATCAAGGGCAGACAAGGCTACATCCGGGTTTCTAAATTCTGAAAGGATAATCTATGTTCTAAGCCTTGTTGTTTTCCTCCTGCTTGGGCCCGCATGGAAAGTCTTGAAAGTGCGGCAGGCTGCAGCTGAGCAAGCCTTTCCTGAGGGGCGCACTGGTTTGCACAAAGTCACTCAGATGTTACAAACACAGCCAGCTGCTGCCGCTCTCCCTAGGTGCGCAGCCCCGGCACGCCGCGAGCGCACAGTTCATGGCTCCCACATGCTATGACTTCATCTGGAATCTTTTCATGCTTCTAACAGGAACAGGATTGATGAACAATAGCTTGGCACTGTTTCTTGAACTAGAGCACAGTGTGATCACACAAAGCAATCTGACTGCACCGCTTTTCCTGACATAGATGAATGTCTTCCTCCTGGAAGAAGACAAACAAAAACCTTACAAAGCTTTTTCTTTTTTCTTTTCCTTCTCCTTTCAATCCCTTCAGTTGTTTGATCTCAAATGGAAACCAAACAGGCCCAGAAATCTCAAGAAGACTGGGGGGAAGCCCAGGGTACATTGTGCAATGAACCTTTTTTAGGAAATTGCTTCAAGTTAAACCTGAAGCACCTGAGTACATACTTCAGCATATTTTGTCAGTGGAAGGCTTTCCATGTCATGCTTAAACCAGCGAGTAATTTTAGCACAGTCTGAGAACATGCTGTTGTAAGATTACTATTTCCATGGAAATTTGGATCAAGGTCAGGTGGTATAATTTCCCAAGATATGCTTAAACTAGAGATCAACTCAGCTGCAGAAACTGAGCTGACTTAATGGCATTCGAGCATTGGCACTCATAAACACTCGGGGAGAGGGTGGGGCACCCCACTGTGACGCGCTGTGCTCCACCTCTGAGAAGGGCCACCTTATGGGCACTTGTTCTCCAGCTAGGCAAAAAGGAACAAGCCACAAAAGTAAGGGCTTCTGAATTACAATCAAAGACTTGAACAAGAAAAGCAAGATGATACAAACTCTCTCTGCCTGAATAAAAAGAGATTCATCCCTCTCAGCCTAAAGGCCTTCTTTCTAAAGCTGCTAAAGTACAATCGATGAGTCACACATGACAGGGTAAAGGGACCTAATTTTTCAGCTTAAGTCACTGAAGCCAGCATGAAACAGCCAAGGTCAGACTGTTAGATAATCAGGATGTGAAGCCCAGCCCGCTCTTCTGACACCTGTGCTCCTCACGCAGCTGCCAGACAGCTGCTCATACCACCACAAAGTTACTCACCTGAGGTAAAGGCTGCAGGGCCAGTGAGATAGCTCAGCAGACTAAGCACCTGCTTTGGCAAACACAGGGACCAGGGTTCCATCCCTGGTCCTGCATGCTTTGCCAGCCCCACCCCCGGGGCACACTGAGCCACCATCCAGTAAGAGCATGGTGGCTCCCATCTGTAATCCCAGCCCTGGGGAAGCTGCAAACAGAAGATCTACTATGAGTCCGAGCTGGGTAGTGAGACCCTGTGCCAAATGCACAAAGTGGGTGACTAAATAAACAAAGGCTGAATGTACGCTTCAGGCGGTCACAGCGCTGAGCAGGCACTTGATGTGCTCACAGGACATACAAAAGGGGCAGGACCAAAAGCTGGAGACCAACACCTAGGTGTCTTTTGGGTGGTACAGGAGCCGACTGGAGACAGCTTGTCCAAATTATTACGAGACAAACATCTCTAGAATGCAGAAGAGTGAGGTCACCAGCCTGCCAAGTCTAAGACAAAGTGTTACGTTTTAGAAAAAGCTCATTTTCTTTTTTGATTTTCTGCTTGCCAAAAAGGCTTCATTATAAAGCAGACTGAGTTCCACATAAAGTCTGTGTTGTACTCTAAATTCATAGCTAATATCTACTTTATTCATTATTCTTAGTTGATTGTGACCAAAAGTTAGTTTCTAAAAAATGTAACACCAGCATTGTAGTGACCCCCACCCAAGTCAGGCACACCAGGTGCATTGTCGGTCCCCTTTGCCTCGATTACGGGAACCCCAGCCCTCCTCACACACACCTCCAACCCTGTCCTGAGAAGAAATCCCCACCTTTGATGGTGCAGTTCTGGACCTCTGGGGCCACTGAGCCAAGGTCCCTTCTAGGAACCACTTTTTTTTCTTTATGAAACAGAGCTTAGTGGCGCACGCCTGTAATCCCAGCACTTGGGAGGCTGAGGCAGGAGGATCGTTGTGAGTTCGAGACCAGCCTGGGCTACAAAAGTGAGCCCAAAGCCAGCTTGAACTGCACAGTGAGACCCTGTCTCAAAAAAATAAAATAAAATAAAATAAAATAAGAATAAACAGAGCTTCACTACGCAGTTCAAGCTTCCTTGAACTCATTTTGTAACCTAGGCCGGCCTTGAACTCACAGCGATCCTCTTGCCTTAGCTTCCTGAGTGCTGGAATTACAGGTGTGTGTCATCACACCCAGCCAAGGGACCCCTTTAATTTTCATCTGAAGTATCCTTTAAAATATGTGAAGCAAAAACCTCAACTAAAGGTGAATTTATATAAATTTTTGTCACAAGTAACTTAAATTTAGCAGGATGGCTCAGTGGTCTAAAGTGCCCACTTAGGAAAGCTTGGGCGGCTGCAGGGACTGCGGTTCGATCCCCGACACCACATGCTGTGTGCCCTCAGGGCAGGCTGAGCCGGGCCATAGAAATAAATAAACAAAACAAACAAAAGTTCTGAAACAAGAGAAAAATAAAATAAAGTAAAATTCTAAGAAAAAAAACAAGTAACTTAAATTTAGAGATTATATTAAACATAGTTCTTATAAGATTTTCTAAATAAACGAATGAATGAATAAATACACAAATGAACGCATTGCACTTCAAACATTTATTAGTTTCTTCTGTGTTCCACCATGAAAACAGCACGGCTGACTTTTCACTGAGCCGTGACTGAGCCCCTCTGTTTTGACTGTCTGGGGCACCACCTGCTAGGGCGCCATAGGGGGTAAAGTCAGAGTCATATTAAATTTTAGTTCAGCTGTGATAATGCTGTACCCTTTAGAGCCCTGGTGGCCTAGACAGCCCCTGGAGTTTCTTAGGCATTATTAGCCCAGTGTCTCTAACTGGGACACATGGCACCGCCTCAAATGCTCCTCTGGCTCCTATCAGATGCTAACAACCCTATTTCAGGGCCGAGAATGGGAGAAGCATCGGGGCTATGGACGGACGCTTTTCTCCTTAACTCTCCTAGGAAGCATTTCTTTACATGATTAGATGTATTCTAGACCTGAAAGGGTCAAGTTGGTGACTTCATCCATTCTATTTCTGCTTTAAAACAGGATAAGTTTGTTTGAAGTTGGCTGAAAACAAGACAGGACATTCTTTTCTTCTTATAAGCAGCAGAATGTCACAGCATGACATCGTTTCTTTCAAGTAGGATCCCTTTGAGACGTTTTTTAAAACAGCAGTATAGCCCACGAGCATCAGGAAGTCATGCTGACCTCAGGCAATCTAGCCAATAGGGAACTGCGAACTGCGGGTACCACTAAGGTAAGAACCCTATTATTAGCAGAGGGTAGGCTCATAGTCAAGTAGCTATGACCTGGACCATAAATTCCTTCTGCGTAGGCATGACTGTATAGGCCTTATAGGTGGATTTACATCTGATTAGAGAAAAAATTTACGAAAGGCACTTGAAGATCAGAGTTAAGCTTATGATGCAGTAATATGTGTTCCTACATATCATCTTTGGAGCTTTTATAGAAGATAAAATATAGAGCAGTTTGATAAATACTACATGTAAGAATATATGTGTGTGAGTATATATATATATATATATATATATATATATATGTGTGTGTGTGTGTGTGTGTGTGTGTGTGTTTTTGTTTTTTTTTGTTTGTTTGTTTGGTTTTTTTTTTTTTTGCAGTACCAGGGATTGAACTCAGGACCCTGTGCTTGCCAGGCAAGCATTTATTCTACTGAGCTATCTCCCTGGCCCAAAAATAAACATTTCTTTGGTTTTTCCTTCACAGAATAGAGGATGGAAGTAGCAAATGAAAACTAAGTGACTCTCCTGAAGCATTGTTCTCTCAATACTATTTTAACTCACTAAAAATGTTTGTTTATTCTGAGATGTTTCCAATGTTAACCAGAAAAAATAACAAAGTGACATCAAATAGCTAATGATTACAACTATAATTGTGTTCTCTTTCAGAAAAATAGTCTGGTTATCTGGGAAAAAAGTTGCAGCCGCCTCCCAGGGACACTGCCCCACCGGGGACACTGATCCGGGCAAGGCCCGCTGCTCTCCGCAGCTCCACCCGGCCAGGCGAGGCTAGCAGCTGCCCGGTCCCCACAGACGCAGGCAGCGCAGCGGGCGCAAGGCCGCTGCACAGCCTGCTGCCAGCCCAGCCCGCCGACCCATCTGAGGCCGGCTCCAACCAGGCAGGCACGCGGGGCAAGGAGCCGCCGCAGAAGCTCGAGCGCGTCCTTCCTGCCCGTGGGGTTTGAAGAGGAGCACGCCTGAACAGCAGCGCTGTCCCAGGAAGCAGGGCAGGGCAGAGGTGAATTAGAAAATGGACCAGTAATTTCACAGTTAACAGAGAAGATCATGTCCCAACACCTACAGTAAGCCCAGGTCCAAAGGAGTCTTCTGCTCTGCCCCGCACCAGACTCAGGTCCCCGGCGCAGCTGTGCCCACTTCCTGCCCCCACAGAGCTGCGGTGCTTGCCACTGGCTGGTGAGATCCACAGGAGCTCGGGCGCCTCGGGTCTCTCAGTCCTGGTGCAAAGTTTGGCACAGATAAAGATAAAGTGGTTTCTTGGTCAATAGCTGCAGTTTTTTTCGTGTCTACAGCCATGCCACCCTGAACGCACCCGATCTCGTCGGAAGGCTTCTTTATCCAACAATACTAAAGCACAACCGAGAATGCCTAGAGGAGGGGCTCCTGTCAGGGTAGACTGAGGAAAGCCTCCAGCCACTGAGTTCCACTCCCGGGGTTGAAGGAACACAGAAAGGAGGAAAGAATCATGAGCAGAATGGATGTGCAAACATCCTCAGTCGGTCCACACGTAAGAATGTACCCTGGATTGAAACCCCGTGGGTGAAAACAGACAAGAAAGATGTCGGTTGTAACAGTGTTGGTGTCCTATAAAAGTTTTTTGTTTTGAAAGCCAAAAAAAGGAAAAAAAAGATATAATAAAAGCTCTCCTGCCGGGCATGGTGGCTCACGCCTGTAATCCCAGCACTTGAGAGGCTGAGGCAGGAGGATCGTTGTGAGTTCGAGACCAGCCTGGGCTACAAAAGTGAGCTCAAGGCCAGCCTGAACTGCACAGTGAGACCCTGTCTCAAAAAATTAAAAAAAAAAAAAAAGCTCTCCAAATAATATACATTATGTAAGAGTTAAAAGCCAAGATAAACAACTCATATGAGTGGATAAATGACAATTTCATTTCTTCCTAATCTTGCAGATGGCTTAGTGAACTCTATAATCTGTACCATGCAATATTATTTTTAAAACTACAATAATAACAATTTAAATTGGACCATATAATGCATGTGAAAATTCTATTAAATTTTGTAGCTACAGTATGAAAAATCATCTGCATATTCCACAGTCTTTGGGCATCTAAGCTCACTGATGACACAAGGCCATGTCCTATAGAATCAGGCGCTGCCATGGTGGAGAAATAACATCAGTGAAATTAGCTTCTGCCCTGCAACCCTGCCAGTTGGGCCAATCTGTGACAGCCTGCCTGGCTCAGTGACTGCTTCTCTTTCCCCCTGAGAAGAATCTATTAAATTAACTCTAACTTACAGCTATGCTCCAACTCTGGAGTCACTGCAGCTCTCAACAGAGGAGATAACGTGAGAAAGCTCTTGCAAAATCTTCCTGCCTCTGCACTACATGATTGTGCCTCTGATATGGTTCTGATTTTATCCCAGGCTACTATGCCTGGTTGTCTTGTACCTCGGTTTCCACTGGCTGGTTGTTGTTTAATTATGAAGTCTCTCTCTTCTTATTATGGTCCCAGAATTTCATGGAAGACTTCTAAAGTACCCAATACCCAGTGCCTCCTAGAATGTCCTTTTCTGTTTTCTCAAGGATTATTCTGGTATTTGGACCACTTCCTAAAACATTTAGAACCTAGGCTCATTTTGGGTTATGTTCATAAATTCTGAATCTACCATTTAATTCATGGGGGCAGTTTAGCTGAACAAAAGCCCTGGGTTCAATCTCTAGTAACACACACACATACACTATTAAATTTTTGTAACTACAGTATGCACACACACACACACACACACACACACACACACACACACGCACGCGCACGCGCGCGCGTGAAAGAGTTGTTTCTGCAATCCTGTGATCATGTTCCCTGAGTCTGAAAGCTAGCCCAGATATGCATGACCTTACGTTGCTTGTATACCTTTATTTCTTCTCCAAAATGAGGATAAAGATAGAGCATGCTTCAGATTAGAAAATACAGAAACAACTCCAAACACACTCTGCCACTTTATCTTTAACAAAGTGGACAAAGATGTTTACTGGAAGAAAGCCTATGCAACAAATGGTGCTGGAAAAACTGATTTTTCACATGCCCAAGGCTAAAACTAGACCCATGTCTATCACCATGCCCTAAAGTAAATTAAAATGGGTTAAAGACCTAAATATGAAGACAGAAACACTAAATCTGCTGGAAGAGAGAATAGGTAGAACCGTTGAATACATACCAAGCAAAAGACTTCATGAACAAAACTCTAGTTGCAATGGAAATAGTACAAAAAAATCAATAACTGGGCTGGGGAAATAGCTCAGCGGCCCAAGTGCCTGCACGGCAAGTGCAAGGACTTAGGTCTGATCCCTGGTACCCCACGCTGTTCTGGCCCCGATGGCCACTGAACCTGGGCACGATGATACATGCCTGTGATCCCAGGGAAGGCTGAGGCAGGAGGATCACTCTGAGTCCAAGCTGCACAGCGAGGCCCTGTACCAAATAAACATTAATAACTGGGATCTCGTCGTATCACAGAAAAAATTGCTAGCAAAAGAAATCACCAGAACTGAGAAGATAGCGTGGTGGTCTAAGCGCCTGCCTGACAAGTGTGAGACCCAGGTTTGATCCCAAGTACCATATGCCATACCCACCCCAGTGTGCCAGGCCAGCCATGCTGCGTAGCAAGACCCTGTACCAAGTACATAAATGAAAGATTAAGACAGATAAAAGAAATCACCCACAGAGCGAAAAGATAACCCACAGATTGGGAAAAATCTTAGCCAATTGTCCCTCAGAGGAGTAATATCTAGAATATATAAGAAACTAAAAAATTGAAAAAGATCAGACCTCCCAAATTTAAAGACCCAGTCCAGAAAAGGACATTTGAAATTAACAGACGCTTACAGATGAAGAACTACAACCAAGGGTCAGCCAAATAGCTCAGAGGACTAAAGCACCTGCAAGCAGGCACAGGGACCAGGAGTTCGATCCCCAGGCCTGCTAGGCTGGCCCCAACCCAGGAGCATGCTGAGATAGCAAATGAGACTGGGCTTGGTGGCTTGCCCATAATCCGAGCTCTTGGGAGACTGTCAACAGGCAGATCACTAGAAGCCAAATCTGGTAGTGAGACCCTGAACACCTTGTAGACCGATTCCCTAAAAATACAAAAAATAAAAAAAGTACAAACAGAAAGCTAATATATGAAAAAATGTTCAACACCACTGATCATTTGAGAGATGCCGAATGTTAAAACGGCCCTGAGATTCCAGCTCACTCCGGATGGAAACGTGCCAATAACCAATGTTGAGGAGACTATGAGGACAGACAGAGCCTTCCCTGCTGGTGGGAGCATACGTCAGTGCAACCACTGCGGGAAATCAACACAGAGATGCCTCAAGAATCTAGGATTCGAGGTCCCAGTTGGCCCACTCTTTCCCTTCTTGGTTTCTTCCTGGAAGAATTTAAAAATATTATACCACAGTGGTATATGTACCCACTTATAGCAGCACAGTTTGTAATAGCTATAATCTTGGAGACAGCCCCAATGTCCATCAGCCCATGAATGGATAAAAAGATGTGGGGATATATTACATTATATTATATTATATTACATTATATATACAATGGAATAGTACTCAGCCAGAAAGGATAAACATAAGTCATTTACAGCTGAACGGATGGACCTTGAGACAATGCTCTTAAATGAAATACATCAGACACACACGCAAATATCACATTGTCTCTCAGTGCAAGAAACTAAAAGTGTAAATAAAAATCCAAACGTATAATAGATATTCTGGAATAACAAGAAATTATTGAAAAGGAAAGAGGAACAGGGTGAGCAAAGGAAGGGATGAGAAGTATATGAGAAAAAATGATAAAATGAAAACAAAGCTTTGTAAATAAGGAGGAGGAGGAGGGCTGAAGGGAGGGAGAGGAACAGGGTGAAAACGAGGAGCTGAGGTATCTCACACACAGCCAGAAATTCCCTACAATGAGAGTGATCATTATGTTTATCTAAGTGGTACCAATAAACTTAATTTTTAAAAAGACAGAATCTGCTTCAAACATGAATGTATAGTGACAACGTGTCTAGTAAATATGATCCCTAAACAAATGTTATCTGCTGCTGTTGCTGTGGTTCCTATATGTCTCTACAGAATTATAGGCTGCATTGCTACTTCTAGGCTTTTACTCAAAGCTGAAGATCATCTGATCCTATGTAGGTATCCCTTTCTTATCTGTCTGTATACTTAGATATGAGTATATCTAAGTACGATATCTGTACTTAGTTATGATAGCTATACTTATATGTCATCCTTCTTAATGTGTTTATAATAAATAGAACCACTTTGCTGAACAAGGAAAGTAATAAGGGGCTGAAATGTATTTCTTGCAGCTATCTGCCCTTCCTTTGCAACAGGAAGGGGCTATCATCCAACCAGCCTAAACCTGCTCACACGTCTCTATACTTAGGAGATCCCACTGGCACAGCCACTCTGCCATCATAGCTCACCCTGAAGAACAGCTGGGGTTTAGCATTCAAGAAGATGATTTGAAAGTTATGCAAAATCGAGCCAAGATGGGATGGCAGCTCTGAGAACGTGCCTGCTCCGTTCCTACGAGATTCCACTCAGATTCTCACCCTGGAACTCTTAAGCTGTGACTCACGAGGGAGAATCGGAATAAAGACGTGCAGGGAACTCCGTATGTTCATACACATGCATAAGCTTCTTAAATGCAAGTAAACATAGAGACAGAGTGATACTAACACACAATTCTGTTCTCATTCTACACAATGGTTGTACCACTACTCATACGTGTTACTCTGGATTAATAAAGCCTTAAGATAACATCATTTATTTTTATATTTGGGGTTTATTATAGTATGTTACATGTATTGTACCTTTAGAAGCAAAAAGGCCAGAATTATGCTTTTTTTTTTCTTTTTCTTTTTTTTTTTTTTCTTTAGGCAAGGTCTTGCGATGTAGCCCAGGCTGGCCTTGAACTCCTGGAAATGCTCCTGCCTCAGTTTCCCAAGTACTAAGATTACAGATATGTGCCTCTACACCCAGTGGTAATGCCCATGTTTTATAAGCAGAATGAAAGATAAAATTATTCATTCCAAACTCATATAAGGAAGGTCTAAAGAAAAGCCTGGTTCCTAAACACCTAACACTTAATTAAATTGCCTTTGAAAGCACAAACATTTGTCTTTTACTATTTGAAAAACACACAGAGTTATTTTGGCTGGATTTTAAAAATGGCTATTTCCTGATCCTGATAGTCCAATTTGGAACTCTGAATTAGTCAGTTTTCAAATTAAACTGTTATTCGACATTTGGGGACAGCTCTTCAGAATATGTGCATCTTCCACAAAGCATCAAGCTTTAACCCAATTCAGCGGACTCAGGCTGTTTGTCATTAAACCAACTGAATGTGTTGACAAAAACTCTAAATCACCAAGTGCCTGCCTGGCCAGTGCAAGGTCCTGAGTTCAATCCCAGTTCTGGAAAAAAAAAAAAAAAACACCTCTACGTCACTTTAGAAGAAAACATGCCGCACTTTTCGAACCACTATCAGAATAGGTGTGTGAGGCTAGGTCTGTGATGCTGAGATAGAAGGACCACAGGTTCGAATCCAGCCTGGGAAGTTGAATGACTTAGCAAGACCCTGCCTCCAATATCCAAAAGGGCTGGAGGCATACCTCGATGTCCTGGGTTCAATTTCCACTACCCCCTCATCCCACGCATCCAAAAGGTCTGGGTATTCGGAGCACTAGTAGGATTTTCAACATCATTCCTCCAGCCCTGACTTAGTCATTCTGATACTGCGCTTTCCTGGTTATGGGTAAAAGCTGAGCAGTAAGGGAGTGGTGGGTATGGACCTGAAGGAAGTAGTCCCTGCCAAGTCCAAGCCTGCAGCGGCACTTCCGCTAGCAACAAGACCGGGTCTGGTGCCCAGGGCTGAGCTCTGTCACCTCACGTTTATCTCGTGACCCACAGCCTGTGAATGACCCAGCCGTTACTCTTCAGGAGCAGGTCACATCGTCCCTACCGGTGACCTAAATTCATTAATTCTTCATGTATGCATTCACCTCTTCATTTACAATGAACACCTACTCTGTGCCAAGCACTACAGCGGGAAGTAGGTACAACTTAACAATCGTCCTTCACCTAATGCAAACCTGCTATGTTCTTGATAGAATTCTGCCCAGATAAAGTAGGTAAAAATAGTTGAGGGGATCTGAGACAGAGAGACAGAGATTGATTTCCTGGCATCACGCAGCATAAATGTTTACTGTATTTCAATTGTCAAGCACTTATTGTGTCCTACACTGCTGGCCAGTTGGGGTGGGAACAACGCATCTTAAAGTTGTATAATAAAGCAATGTAGGGACTGGGGAGATGGCTCAGCAGTCTACAGTGCCTGCTTAGGAAAGTTCAGGCAACCGCAGCCACAGGGACCCCGGTTTGATCCCCAGCACCACATGCAGTCCCAGCCCCACCCCCAGGGCAGCCTCAGCTGGCCATAATACAAATAAATAAATAAATAAATAAATAAGTACCATTTAAGATAAATAAAGCAATGTAATGTAAATGCAGAGAAACGGTAGACATCTTCAGGGATTTAAGTGCAAATCAGGTAAGGAAAAGCCTGGCAAGTCCAGTTATTACTTAATAAATGAGCTACTTATAATAATATAAGCAATAGCACATAAATTTTGAACATCATAATTCTCAAAGAAAATAAAAATAGCCATGATGTACTCAGACATCAAACTGAAAACACTGCCGTGGCCAGGATACAGCAGAGCTGAGCATCCCACTCTCACAGCCGCAAATAAAGCACAATGCTTAAGAGCTCAGACCAGCCAAGCCAGATCAGCAGCAGAGGGGCTTCCCCAAAAACTAGGCACAGTTCAAAATCATTTACAATAAATATTTCATATGAGAGGCTCTGGACATTGGAGTTATATACTTTAATAGGACTTACAATTGAAAAACTACTTACATGTTTATATAAATGGAATGTGAATTTGGAACCCAAAGGGAACTGTTGGGCACTCTATAGAAGTGTTTCTCAAACTGAGATTTATAAAATTGTTATTAAAGGTCTTGCCGGGCATGGTGGCGCACGCCTGTAATCCCAGCACTTGGGAGGCTGAGGCAGGAGGATTGGTGTGAGTTCGAGACCAGCCTGGGCTACAAAAGTGAGCTCAAGGCCAGCCTCAACTGCATAGTGAGACCCTGTCTCAAAAAAAAAATAAATAAATAAATAAAAATAAATAAAGGTCTTTAAATTCTTTTTTTAAGTTTTTATTAATTTTAATGAGTCAAACGCTTGATTATTTTTTAAATGTTTTAATTTTATGATAATTTAAAAATTTAAAGGCAACCTGCCTCTATTGGCTGATGTCTTGCACCCGGTGTGCCGCCATAAAATATTTGTGGACAAGTCTGGACAACTGGGCTTGTGTCAACTGCTGTCATGAAAACAGTATGACCGGGCAGTCCTGTGGTCCAAGTCAGCAGAAAGTGGGATGGCCCAGCATCACCTTGTTACCAAGTTGTAGTAATTTATTGAGAATAAACATGGTTGAAAGTATGCAATAAATAATTTTAAAATTCCTAATCCTGGCAGTCATTTGGTTAATGACACCTATTTAATGAAGCTGTCAATTTCCCCAAAGTTACCTTCCAGGGATAAAGTTTCAGGGAATTACCAACTGATACATATTTAATATGCTAATCTGAGACTGCTCCCTGGCAGAATTTTGTTAAAGATGAGGTCCAATTAGTCTAACTTCCAATCAGAAACTTAAAATACTATGCAAACAGATATTATTAGATATTTGTAAGCCGGGCGTGGTGGCTCACGCCTGTAATCCCAACACTCGGGAGGCTGAGGCAGGAGGATCGGTGTGAGTTCGAGACCAGCCTGGGCTACAAAAGTGAGCTCAAGGCCAACCTCAACTGCATAGCGAGACCCAGTCTCAAAAAGACAAAAAAAAAAAAAAAAAAAAGATATTTGTAAATCAAAATCCAAAGGTACAAAATGGTCCTTCATTTATATCCACCTTTTTGTTTTGTTTTGTCAGAGATAGGTGTTCCATTTCTGTCAGAGAGCTGTATTAGAAGTCTGTAAAGGACCTTTTCATGCTTGATTCCAGTTTAAGTGTCATAGGCACTTGTATTCAGCAAAATAACCAAATATAGTCCAACAGATTGTAATGGTGGGTTACCAGCAGAACTGGCATTGTCAGAAGTTGACTTGAGTTTTTTACAGTTCAGCATATTTATATGGCATTACTTTTTCTTCTAGTTTTATTTTTAATTTATTTATATTATTATTTTTACAATAGTTAATACACTGTATAATGTTGTCTTTGTCATAGTTGTTCAGAGTACAAGATATAGACGTGGTTTCTCATCTAAACATCACTAGTACAGGTCTTTCTTTTCATTGCACAGAGAGAAAGTAGCTGTATATATAGTCCAGTAGTCCATAACAGTAGTGGATTATCAGCTCATCTGGCATTATCAGAAACTGTTGATGTGAGCCTTCTTACAGCTCAGCATATTAATATGGCTTTCCTTTTTATGCCTCATGGTTAGACTTTTCTGCTGGATAGTTAAGGCCATGATAAAGCAAGACCTATGCTACAAAAATATGTAACTTTTGTATCTGACAAGGTCAGTCAGTTTCCCTCAAGATTTACCCTGGAATCGTGTGCTGTAATTTAGGGTTATAGCAGCACAATTTATAACAGCCAAATCATGGAAACAAACAAAATGCCCACCACCTGAAGAATGGTTGAAAAAGATGTGATGTGGTTTTTTTTTGTTTGTTTTTTTTTTGTCTTTTTGAGACAGGGTCTCGCTATGCAGTTGAGGCTGGCCTTGAGCTCACTTTTGTAGCCAAGGCTGGTCTCGAACTCGCACCAATCCTCCTGCCTCAGCCTCCCGAGTGCTGGAATTACAGGCGTGAGCCAGTGATGTTTTTATACAATGGAATATTATTCAGCTATAAAAAAAGCCTTCATATGTAAGTGGACATATCTCGAATACTCATGAGTGAAATAAACCAGAACTACATGCGTAAATATCATATAGTCTTCCTAATATAAGAACTCAAAAGAAGAAATAAAATGGAAAGGCATAATATAGTTAAACGGAAAGTGAGAATTTAAGGATTAAACAATGAAGAGAGGGCTAGGAGAAAAATTAGGAAACATGGTAGGGACAAAACCATGCACTTATACACAAAGGATGGCTAAGACAATGGTTCTAAAAATCTCCAACAGGTTTTTGAAACTAGCAGGTAATTGGCAGAATTTATACCCTGACTAACTATATATGCTGATATCTGTGAACTAAGCAAACACACTGAGGATAGTAATGTGGAATACTAAACCCATGCTTGGAATACCTGTCACTCTGGTCTTCTAATTATACACTGCTTCTAATGTCATACTGATTATTGCTTACTGTCTCTGAAGTAAATGTTTGCTTAAAAATTTAAAAAATAAATGAGAAAGAAAGAAAGGGAAAGAAAGAAAGAAAGAAAGACAGGGAATAGAATATGAGACAAGGAAAAAAGGCCGTAGAAGTATAACGTCATAATTTTGTAAATGGTTAAGTTCAAAAATAATTGTGCAACAATGTGTGTTTGGGTTTTTGTTTTTTTTTTACATTCTATAGGGGTTTTAAAGTTTAGAATATCAACAATTGATGGAAAATACCTATTTCATGTTATGTCTAAGGCATTTGATATTCAGAAAGATAGTAATTCAAATATTTTTAACTTAACCATTTATAAAATTGTAGCGTTATACTTCTATGGCCTTCTTTTCCTTGTGTCATATTTTATTACCTTTCTTTCTTTTTCTAAAATTTTAAGCAAGCATTTACTTGAGAGTATAGCAATAATTGATATGACATTAGAAGCAGTGTATAATTAGAAGACCAGAGTGACAGGTATTCCAAGCATGGTTTTAGTAATACACATTGCTATCCTCAGCATATTTGCTTAGTTCGCAGATATCAGCATATATAGTTAGTCAGGGTATAAATTCTACCAATTACCTGCTAAGATAGCTCAATAGGATAAGCGCTTGCCTGGAGAGTGCAGGGTCCTGAGTTGAATCCCTGTTACCACAAGAGAGAGAGAGAGAGAGAGAGAGAGAGAGAGAGAGAGAGAGAGAGAGAGAGAGAGAGAGAAAGTGATATTAAGCTGAAGTGCCTAAATTATAGGGAATAATATCACTAAGCTTTTCTTCTGGATGGTTAACAACTTAAGTTGGCAGACGAAAAAATTAGAGAAAAAGAAGGGATACAAGAATAGCCAATATTTTAGCTCTGGCCCTTCAAGGTCAGTGAGGACACAAGACCCAGAACGGGTGCTGTAGCAGCCTATAACTCAGTGGAGCCCCAAATTTCCTGTTCAAGGAGATTCTGGAGCCACAGAGGAAAGTGATCAATGATGTGCAGTGTGCCTACAGAGAGTCACCTAGACAGAAAACATTCTCTCAGAGTAAATTGGTCAACCAATGGCCGTGACTCATCCAGATGACTGACACTAACAAAAGTTTTGCACATCACAGTATATGGCATTACTTTTTATACCTCATAGTTATACTTTTATGCTGGATGGTTAAGACCAAGTTAAAATAAGACCTATATAACAAAAAAATGTAACAAATCCCCTCAGGATTTACCCTAAAACTGCATACAGTAGCTTATAGATCTTTTGTCCGTGTTAGCCATATATACACTGTCAGTTTCTGAAGAGACAGGTCAGTTCCAATACCTGTCATAAGTAGAAGGTTTCGCATAAAAGAGGTGACCAAATTATATGACGACCTGTTTAAATTGTTCAGTGTACTACCACGAAGGAAGCCCTCCCCTTCTCCTCAAGCACATGGGTCTTCTTGCCACCTCCTAAGGCAGTCCAGGGTCCTCTTTTGTGCTTGTCTTTAGGGGGTGGGATTAAAAGTACAACGAATGCGTCTGCCGAGTGCTGCCCACTGGAAAGAGCCTTCCGTTCTGTCCTCATCCACTTTACTCACTGGATCTGGCTTTGTGAGGTTGGCGGCTCTTCCCCAAAGTCAGAATGATGGCAAAAGGAAGGAAGGCTCTGTGAGAAGCGTGCTTATAACTGATCAGAGCCACAGGTGCAGCTGATGCTTAAGAAGCAGCAGCTCTAGAGCCTGACCCCCACAAGAGGCCCTCTGGGTGCTAAGAAGCAATCGTACAGTGCTGTGAGCTATAGGCTCAGTGGTACAGGAAGGGAAATCATGGACAAGCTTTACGCCCTTTCCGCAGCAACTACTGGCTATACAATGATGAGCACAGCAACCCAAAACAAGAATCAAGAAGCCAAAATGGAATTGAAATGAGGTGTACGGTGAAAAAACAGCATTACATTGCGTGACATACTTAGCTATTTCTTAAATATTAAAAACACATTACTTAAATATTTTTAAAACTCTAGCTGTTCACAAAAATGAGAAGATTCTCTACCCGCTCCAATATCATACTTTTTAAATTTTTCTTTTCTTTTCAGTTTCTGGGTGGTGCTGACTAGAAGCCAGCAAACATTCCCAGCTTCATTCTTACGAGCTGATGGAGTACATCTGCAAAAATAAACAGTTGCAAAGCTGAGCTTGCCAAAAGAAAAAGAAAACAAAATCAGCCCAGAACTTTGTTTTTGAATAATTTCTTCAATACTTTTCCTTAATAAAAAAGAAATCAAAGTAAAAGCTAATAAAAATCTTATAAGAAATTGCTTCAGTCGATATATACATATATATATGAATATATATATATATATATATATATATATATATATATAGTCAGAATAGGATATATGGACATTGTCTGACAAGGGGGTAATCCCATAAGATTTTATTTATGACACAGAATATTGCTCATTACTATATGAAAGTACATTTTTCCTTTTTTCTCTGTAAGTGGAACTTATTTTAAGGTCTGAAAAAAAAAGCACTCCTCTCCTCAATGGTGTAACATAATTTCTTCTTAGCAAGATGTTTAATGAGTTAAATGAACCACAAAGCCATTATTTCTATTTGTTTTTTCTGCCGCAAAGTATCTTGGAATTAAGGATATCATAACTGTTTCATTCTGCTCTTCTGGACCAAAACTAATTTCCTGCCCAACCCTGGGGTCACATGATGGAAAGTCATGTGGAGATCAAACTCCTACAATAAACAGAGACGCACAGACAGCCAGCCAGACAGCCAGACAGATAATTCGCCATTCTAAGGATTTAAAAGCAAACTCTAATAACTTTAGAAAAGTATAGATGAAAACACAAAGTGGAAACAAACACAATATTTAGGATATTATGCTGTTTCAAGGCATCAGAGCTGAGCAAACCAGAGAGAAAACGGGAAGAAGAGAGGCCGGAAGGCAGAGGTAGATTGCTTTCGGCCTACAGAAGGAAAGAGAGCTAAAAGGAATCTTTTAGAGTGTGCACGAAACTACAGAAGGCAAAACTTGGAGCGAAAAAAATATCAGAGAGTGAGAACAAATAAAAGACCTCAACCTGAGTCCCGGGTCACAGGAAGAGTAAGCCTGACATCTCCTTGAGTGGGAGGCAAACAATGCTCCCAGCGGGGAACATCACCCAGAAGGTAGCTTTTATGGGTCTGTGTGAGGTCCTGGAACATTCTGTGCCATAACAATTTTAGGATTGCAGAAATTGTTCACGATAGCCAGCTGCATAGTCTTCTCTCACTAATCTACATTTTGGCAACTGCTCTGTGTATCTAAATTGCCCAATATGGAATGTGTACACAGTAATGGAAAGTTGTTTCAAAGAACAATCTAGAATAATACCATCATAACAGACAAATGTAAGAAAATGTTATGGAAAGAGCCAAACTGATAAGAACTGTGGGTCATGGTTTCTAGGTCTCATGTGGGACAGGACGCAGGCACTAATTTATGCTACGGTGTAGATGTCATCTTCTTTACAGCAGAGTTGTACAAACTATGGAATCCAAGTTACCAAAAGCCTAGCTACCACTGACTTTAACTTGGTGCATAGCTATATTGACAAAAAGGCTATGCAACATGCTTGTGATAGTAAATTTCATGTCATCTTGCCTAGATGGTGGTGCTCAGTCATTAATCCAACTCTAGATGTTATCAAAGAGGTGCTTTTGAGAAAGATTAACATTTAGTTAGTTGACATCAAGTAAAGCAAGTTAGCCTCCACAACGTTAGAGCCAACCAAATCATTTAAGCAGCAAAGACTGAGGTTTCGAACGGTCTCCATCTGCAGTTGAGAGTCATACTGACCCTCCCATCTCAGCCTCCCCAGCACTGGGGTTATAGGCTGCACCACTACACCTGGTTTCGAGGCCAGCACTCTACAGTACTGGGGATTGGACCCGGGTCCTTGTGCTTGCCAGGGAGGCGCTTAGAACACCAGGTTATCTCCCCAGCCCAAGACTGAGGTTTCTGAGGGAAAAATGAATTGTGCCTCCAAACATCCACATAGAAATCATGTCTGGACTTCCAGCCTTCCAACTCAAGGCAGCATCAACCTTATCTGAACATCCAGGGCTCCAGCCTCCCCCAGAACCTTTAACTTGCCAGCTCCCCACAATTGCACACCATTTCCTTAAAATCACCTTCTCTTCACGCATATACACATATGTATATGTGAATGTGGATGAAACATACAACTTCAGATATACAACATGCAAACACACAATGTTGCTTTTCTGAAGAACCTTGCCAGATACAATGTCCAAAATCACAACAAAATTAAATTTATTACATTATATATATTTTTTTAATTATTTTTTTAAGGTGAAGAGTGGCTACCATCAAACCTGTTTTCAAATCAGTTAAAGAATATGGGCAGTAAGCCGGGCGTGGTGGCGCACGCCTGTGATCCCAGCACTTGAAAGGTTGACGCAGGAGGATCAGTGCAAGTTCGAGACCAGCCTGGGCTACAAAAGTGAGCTCAAGGCCAGTCTGAGCTGCATAGCGAGACCCTGTCTCAAAAAGACAAAAAAAAAAAAAAAAAAAAAAAAAAAAAAAAAAAAAAAAAAAAAAAAAAAAAAAAAAAAAAAAAAAAAAAAAAAAAAAAAAAAAAAAAAAAAAAAAAAAAAAAAAAAAAAAAAAAAAAAAAAAAAAAAAAAAAAAAAAAACTCAAATGCGTTCAAAGCCAGAAGAATTAACAACATATAGGAAGTTTCAGGTACAGTGGTTCCTCGGTTCAGGATCAATTTGGTCATCTTCTCCAGAGTCATGGAAAGAACGAAGTATATGAGCCAAGGTCCCACTGTATAAAAAGGAGGTGAAGGTGCCGAGGAGATAGCTCCATGGCACAAGTGCCTGCCTGGCAAGAGCAAGGTCATGAGTTTGACCCCTGATCCTGCAAAAATAGATAGGTAAATAAATAAAAAGGAGGTGAGGAGGCAGGGCACGCGTGCTCCCTCAGAAGTCAACATATGGCAACTGTACTTCCTCCCAATCAGACGTGCCAGCTCAAGTGAATGAAGTGGCTCCCAGCCTTGGAGCCCTTAAGGAGCGGCTAAAAGCCACCTCAGCCACAGTGGTGTGTCTGCCATCTGATCTGGGGAGAAACCAACTCAAGCCACCTGGGGACAGGAAAGGAGGGTGAGGTGTTTGATAGGGCCAGGTGAGGGCAGGAGATGTAACTGGTGAAGCGGTGACCCAAGAGGACACGCAAGGAGTTTGTGAGGAAAGAGGACAGCGATGGAGAGCCGCAGGCCCCCGTCAGCAGCTGCGCTCCTCACTCACGGACAGCTGTCCACTTCTTTCTGCGCTTTCCGCCGACTCTCGCTGGCTCCTCTGGTCGCCATGATCCCAATGGCCTCCCAGCGCGGCTCCCCAGGGCCTCTGCAGTCCCCCCACAGCCCGTCGGGCTTTACCTAGCACACCCAACGGGCTCGGGAGCATGCACTCCAGGACCCAGCGAGCAAATAAACGTCCAGGCACGTAGGTGACCTAGCAGTTCACAGGAGGGAAGTCGGGATGAATAGAACGGAGACCTTCTACCAAGAGCCAATAAAGGAGGAAGCCATTAAAATGTAAGAATTACAAGGCACTGCAACTGGCTACAAAAACGGGGAGGAGGCGTATGTAAAAGAAACATGATTTTAGTTCCAGTGGAGGAAGTGAAACAAACTGAAAACTAGTAAACCATGAGATGACGCGAAAAAAATGTTGTAAGGCAAAAATTACCAAGAAATAGAAATCCACTGGCGAAAAGTAAGAGGCAAGAAGGACTGATCCAACATGCAAATGTCGAGAGCTACGATGAAAATTTTCTAAAACACATACTCGACCGGGCATGGCGGTGCAGAATCACTGCAAGATGGAAGGCAGCCGGGGCTACCTAGCAATACCCTGTCTCAAAACCAAAAAGCAGGGCTGGCACGTAGCTCAGGGGCAAAATGCTTGCCTCAGTTGCATAAGGCCCTAAATTCAATCCCCAGTACCAACAAAAAAAGACATAATATATGTGGCTAAGCATAAATATTAAGTCTTATAGGCTTTAAGGAGCAGGTAAAGGATGCTTACAAAATTACATGTTCACACATTTGCATCTAAAACTAGCATTGTACAATATGCAGATGAATTATAAAAGCCATGCCAATAATTTTAAATTTTATCCGATCAGCAAACCAAAACAAAAACCACAAGATAATGGGAAGATTATGGGGAAAAGACAAAAGCTTTCATTTTAATGCCTTTAACGGCATCTTCTATCCTGCTTTCTGAATAAGAGACCCCACGTTTTCATCTTTCGCTGCACCACCAGAACTCTATGGCTGGCCTTTCCAAAACCACTGACAGCTTCTTCTTACTGCTCTCTTGACTCTCTTCTCAGGCTGCTTCCTTTCTCCACAGCAGTTCGAGCACTCTTCGTAAATCACAGATAGATTACCTAGACCCTAATTAAAACCTTCCAGTGCATAAGCAGCAGAACCCCAGATAAAATCTGGACTTCTTTCCGAAGGCCTGCCTGCCTTCCATCTGACCTGCCGGCTCTGGTCTATGGCCACTCCCCTTTTTCCAAACCCTCCCCGTCATCCACCTTCTAACTGTTCCTCAGGGTAATGAGCCCTGCCACAGGTCCTTCACCCTGCTGGCCCCTCTACCTAAAGTGCTTTTGGCCCAATCTTTGGACGGCGGGCTCCTGTTGCCACTTGGATCTCAGCTGGTGGTTCACCGTGCGAGGTGCCTTCTCTGGCCACTCCATCTGAGGCAGCCCCCAAGCGCTGATGCTCAGAGCCTTGCCTTACCTTCTTCAGAGCGCTCCTTTCCATCCGACGCCATGAGGCACACTAATATGTTGCTCATCCCAGCCCCAGAACTCCAAGTGCCTCAGAGGTGAATCTCAAGGTACTGGGCTCATCATTCTTATCAGTGAAGCTCAGTACCCAGGGGTATCTTCAGGCGAAGGGAGTTGGTAGGCAAACTCCCATGTTCTTCCTGACTACTGAGTGCGAGAGGGAACGGAGATGCATTTGTCATGATTCCTCTGTTACCTTGGGACCTTGGTAATCAGCGCCCAGCTAAACAACAGCTCCAGGGTTGGCTCTGCTTTCCTGTCCCACTTCCCGCTGGACTTGCTTCCTGGGATCCCTGCCCAAGCCAGTCCCTCCCTAGGTCTGTGCCTCAGGCTTCGCTCTCAGGCTCGGAAGCCCCACTTGCCCCTTTTCTTTTGCTTCTCTATAGAAGCACTTCTGAAAACATTGACTGAAACCAACAGGATAAGCTTTTTGGATTTTGGATTGCAGATACTACTCAGCAGATCATTTTATCTCACTAGCTTCTTTTTTTTTTGTAGAATGTTAATTATTGTTTTTTAAACTTTTCTATTTTTACTATTTATTTTTTACTTTTTAAAATTTCTAATAGTAGGAGAAAATATCATACCATGTCTTATAAGTACATTGTAAGTCAGAGATACAGTATAAATCATAAAACAAAAACTAAAATTAAACAATATTCAGGAAATATTAATTAATAAAAATTAAGTTAAATATTTCAAAACAGAATTCCAAAATTAAAATTAAATCATGAGTTCAACTAAAAGGCCAGAATGTAGTGTATCATATGTACGAATCTGTGATCAATTCAACGTACTCACATAGTGTTTGAACAGGTTAATATACAAAAATATCAACAGAGAAAAAGTTTTCATCATGGTAAAGAATTGCTAAGAATAAAACATAACATAAATACTGGAATGGAAAATATATGACCAGAACTTCTAACAGTTTGGTGATAGGATATCGCCCAAAGTTCTAGTATCTCATGAACATGGACACTGTCCATGATGCTTACTGGTGGTCAGGTGTCCCTTGTGGGACTGAGCTACTGCTATTTCCTTGATATCCACCCTGTAGACCCAGACAAAATCATAACCCATAGGGTGCAGGAGAAGTGTATTTGTAGAATATGCTGATGGAAAGATTTTGCTGCTGTATACAAAAGAATAATCGAAAGACTGCTTTTGTATATCCCTTTTTTTCGTGTGTTTAATTGTTTATCCTATTTTGTGGGTTCTTTCAGTTCTCATTCATTTAGTTGTGGTCATTTTGATTCCTCTCTAGAATATCTTCTAGTACTCTGTGTAGGATTGGCTTTGTCATTATGAAATTCTTTAGTTGTCCTTTGTCATGGAAGTATTTTGCTTCTCCACTATGCTTGAAAGAAATTTTTGCAGGGTATAGCAGTCCGGGTTGGAATTTTTTTTCTTGCAAGATGGGAAGAACTTTGTTCATTACTCTTCTTGACTTAATGGTTTGTAAAGAGAAATCTGCCATTACTCTAATGGGTTTTCCTTTAAATATAATATGTTTCTTTTCTCTAGTGGCTTTTTGTATACTGTTCCTGTGCTGAATTTCTGGAATCTTGATTATTATATGTCTGGGTGTGGTTTTAATTGGGTTGATGTTATTTGGAGTTCTATATGCTTCAGTTACTGAATGTCACATTGTTTTCCCATACTGGGGAAGTTTTCTGCTATTACTTCTGTCCATATTCTTTTATGTCATTTTTATTGACTCTTTCCTTCTGATTGAGGCCTATTAGTCTTACATTGTTCATCTTTGCATCATCTTATAGATGTTGAATTATTTTTTCTTGCATCCTAGGTGTTTTTAAGAGATCTTTTCTTACCTCTTCACTAGCTGCAATGGTGTCTTGAAGGTCTGGAAGTCTATTTTCACTTTCATTGAAATGGTTTTGCCAGCTTGTGATTGAGTTTTTAATTTCCTTTATAGCACTCTGAATCTGCTTCATGCATTTTATTTCTTTCCTATATTACTCATTCAAGGATTCCATCATTTCTATATTCGCCTCTATTTTTTTAATCTGTGTCTTCTTTAGAAGCACTTTGTACTTCTTTCATTATAGTTATTTCTTTTTTACCCCAGAAATTATTTCTGATCCAATTTCCTCTATATCTTTCTGCATTTGTTTCCTTACTTCAGAGGCTATTATGTCAGAGATTTCAGGTGTGTGATTTCCAGTTTCTTCTATGCTATTGTTTTCTGTATATGTTCTGGGTGGGCTCGGGGTCTGAGAGTGCATTTTGCTCCTTCTCTTTGTCATTCTGTATAGCCCTGCCCTCTGACCTTTGGTGTAGAGCTTTGGTAGGGTTCTTACCTGAGCACCAGATCTGGATCTGCCAAGTTCAAACTCGTCCAGGTGGGTGTGGCTTGGGTCTGGCTGCTGAGCTCCACTTCTTCCTGCTGCAGCCCTTGGAGGTGAACCTGCCATGCCACTCTGGCAAAATGTTCTGTTCCTGGATCAGCGAGGTGGGTCTTGTCTCTAATCTCTCTGAGTCCTGTGGCAGTTTTCTACACTGGGCCTGTCTAATGGATAAAGTTCCACCAACATGCGGGGCCTGGGCTCTGGCTCAAATAGGGATCTGGCAGGCCCTGGGCGGTCCCACTCACCCACTGGGCCTAGGTACTGGGTCAAATCTCATTAACCATTTTGAATGCCTAGCTCAAGCAACTTTGAAAAAAAGCTATCTAGGAGCCTAAAAAAAAAAAAAAAAAATCCAATTCCAAATGTTATTCTTAAACTAGTTACACTAAAGCCAAAGAAGTCTTAACTTGTTTTTAAAACAGTTTTTTTTATAAAAGTTGTCCCCAAACTAACACAAATCAAACTGACACAAAAAGTTTGTCTGTATAGGAATCAGCAAAAAAGGTACAGGGAACACTCAGCTCCGGTCAGAAGTACGGTCTGGCCTGAGCTCAAAGCACTCAGCCCCAATTTCCAGTTTGGCCCATGAGTTTTAAAAGCAAAAGGGCGTTCAGCCATCTAAGCCCATGTTTCTGAAAAAGTGGTCATGGATCCCCAGGGGGAATGCACAGATGGCTTCTGACAAGACCATGCTGATAGTCCCGGTTCTGATCATGAGGCACTGAAGCTGCTGGATTTCACGTGAGACTGGACTGGCCACCACTGCCTCATCCATGGCAGACTCTTCAAGCGCCCGGGGCATCAGAAGATCACAGGCCATGCATGCACTGCCATCACAGAGCTCACTGTGCCTCTTTCCTTCAGGGTCTCTGTGGCAGGGATAAAGGTGTCAACGTCCTGGATGATGTCGTCTGCAATGATGGCCATCCTTCCTCCAGCCACATTCAGTGCTCCAACAACAGCGAGAGGGGTTTCTTCAGTAATCGGCATGGTGCTCTCCAGGCTGGGGTGGA
The DNA here is from genome assembly GCA_004027025.1 of Myocastor coypus. NCBI lineage: Eukaryota > Metazoa > Chordata > Mammalia > Rodentia > Myocastoridae > Myocastor > Myocastor coypus. Next base: position 80,445 of record PVJA010000949.1, read on the forward strand.
CACCAGCTGCACTCCCGACCATGGCCGAGAGTGCCATCCACCCCCAAGTCTGGCTGAGCATCCAGTGCTTCACCATGAATCCCTGCAACCCCAGACCAAGGCGCTCCACAAAGACTTCAGTTCTGTAATCTGAGTGTCTTCTTGAATGTACTGGAAGAAAGGGGCATGCCCTTACGTTGTCAACAGGAGCACTGAAGCAGCCCTGGACTTCTTCAGGTGTAAACCCATAGTAGTGGGATGAGTTAGATCAGCTTTGCACATTATGGAAGCCAGCACTTTAGAGACAATAGACCTCTTTTTCTCATTGCGCAGTTTGCTCTAAGGGAAGTAGGGCATCACGCCAAGGATGCTCTTGGCAAGAAGTGCTGTGTGCATAGAGCAGGGTCAGGCTCTCCCTGATGCTGGTGCGCACGTCCTCTGAGACGGTCTGGGTGATGAAAGCATCTTTACCCTCACTAACTCTTGAACCCATGCTCTTGTTTCTCAGTTAAAATGAGGGTGATAATACCACCCAGGACTATTAGCACCTCCACTAGCACAGGTCAGCGATAAGGATTAAACAAGGTAGTGCATGTAGAGCACCTACGTTGGGGTCTGGCACACAGCAAACCCAGCCAACTGCAAGGGACCTCAGTAACGATCTGCAGCGACGGGAAACTGACAGACAACTGAAGTCAGTGCTGGGTGCCCTCTTGCTCGGTGGTTCTCGGCTGGAGGGGATCTCGCCCTTCTCACACAGATGGCCCATGTGTGGGAACAGCTTTGCTAGGCACATCGGGAGCTGCCGAAGGCGCCTAGTGGGTGAGAGAGATGCTGTGAGACACCCAGCAGCACCCAAGACTGCCCCCACAGAAGCACTGCAGCACCCCGAATCCCTGTGTAGCAAATAGCCTCATTATGAGAAGAGCATCATAAATATGTAATGTCACTCATCAAACTTTTAAAACCTTTTAAAAATTGATCATACCAGAAGAAAATTAGGTCTTGGCTAAATGTGTTTATATTGATTACAGAAATGGAACTATATAAAGTATATCTCCATCGATCGCTGCGGAAAAAAGGACAAATTTGAAAAGGCTCCAAAGCTGATCAAAAGGGGCAGTATGCTTGTCTTATTTTACCTTGCTCTTACTATTTTAATTTATGTTCCACATGTGTGTAGCAATCCTGGGCACATCCCTGTGGGAAGCTGGCGCGCGCGCGCACACACGCACAGCCTAGTTCCTTCCTTCTTTGTGCATCCCCGTTCCCTCCCACAGACCATCCCCTCTGCCCGTTAGCCCCTCCCCTTTTGGGCTCACAGCTGCAGGACACAATGCTGACACCGCCGTGTGAAGTTGGTGTGTGGACACAGTACACAAGGTGTCCCAGTCGCTTTGCAGCCCCTTATCCCTTCCCTGCAGAGGACCTTATACCTTCCCTCCCTTGCCCCATTCCCACTGGAAACCATCTGTTTCTCTGCTTCCTACCGTCTTTTATCTTGTTCTTTATTTTTATTCTGCGTTTCTCATAGAAGAGCAACGATGTGATATTGAAGCTGTGGGTCTGGTTGATTTCCCTTAGCATTATGGGTACATCCATTTCCCTACCAATGACTCTTAATTTTTCTTTGTTGCAGCGCAGCACTCCAAGGAGTGTAAATAAATGCATTTTCTCTATCCATTGATCTGCTGACAGACATACGGGCAGCTTCCAAGATTATGGGTTGTGCTGCGATAAACATGGGTGTGGATGTTCATCTGTAATATCGTGGCTTTCAGTGTTTCAGGAAGAGAATAGCTGGGTCAAATCAAATTCCTAGCTTCATTTTTTGAAGACAATTTCATAGACCAGCGATTTGTCTTTACTTCTGAGGAGTGCCATAAGGTTGACATCTTTTTAAGTTTCAAAAAAAATGAAATTAAAAATACGTATGAAGCCAGGCATGGTGGTGCACACCTGTAATCTCAGCACTCCAGAGGCTGAGACAAGAGGATCACTGTGAGTTCGAGGTCAGCCTGAGCTACAAAGTGAGTCTAAGGCCAGCCTGAGCTGCATAGTGAGACCCATCTCAAAAAGTCCAAAAAGAAATAAATAAGTATTTATTATTTTATTATTCTGTTATTATTTTAACAGAATAATAAAAATAGGGATACTAGGAATGTGAAACTTTTAATGATGTAGAACATTTAATTAAAGCTGCTCATGATGGTGCATACCTGTAAGCCCAAGAAAGCTGAGGCAGGAGGATTGCCATGAGTTTGAGGCCAGCCTGGGCCACATAAGTGATTTCAAGGCCAGCCTGCACTCCATAGCGAGAGACGGTCTCAAAAAAAAAGGAAAAAGTTAAAAATATTTTGAAACATTTACATTAAGGGTAAAAAATATTTCCCAAGTAAGAATATCTGGCTTCCTTACACACACACACACACACACACACACACACACATATGCATAAAAACACACACTTTTTATGTATTTATCTATTTTTTCTCATTTCTCTATTAGTTTTTGGGTTTAAATTTAGGAGTTTTTGAGTTTAAGGTTTAACTGACCAAAGATTTCATATAATTAACTTTATTGATTAATTACTGAGGAAGGAAAGCTTACTATGGTAAATTCCATTCAATAAATGTGTTTTGGGACAGCCTAACATGGCAGTGCACATCGGTAATCGCAGCCTCTGGAAGGCTGAAGCAAGGGATCACATGTTCGGCCCCAGCCTACAAAACTGCAGGACTTAGCAAGACCCTGGCTCAGAGTTTTAAAAAGAACAGGTTAAAAGCACTGAGGACAACTGCGGCATGAAGAGATTCAGTTCGATGCACACTACTGAAGAAGGGAGAGACAGGCAGGCACACAGGCAGGCAGATGGACGGACAGACCAACAGACGGATGGACGGACAGAAGGATGGGCTAAGACCCCTACTTCTACAGCCCGTGAGCTGCAATAACCATTTCCTCCTTTAACTGTGATGTCAGGTGCTTTATCTCAGCCACAAGAGGAGTAACAAAGACACCGCTCTCTTTCCGGGCCACCACCCGGTCCTCTCCTCCGTAGTCCTGACCCTGCCTGGCTCCCAAGGGCTGGGCCCAGCTGTACCAGCGCAGGCCGCTCCCCTGGACACCTGGCTCCTGCAGCACCATGCGCACTGCTAGGAGCTGGGGCAGCCCCCATGCGCCTCAGTTCCGCAGGACCTGCTGGCGTGGACCGCATCTGCCACGGCCTCAGGGCTTGCATATTGAGAGTGCACAGAGACACTGCCCTGAGTTCCTGCTGCTCTGCGTAGCATCTGAGGCCTGCTTTCTGCCACCTGAGGAAGGAGACAGGCACCGCAGCCGCCTGCGCAGCCCCCTGAGTTTCCTCCTGAGATGTAAAAGGCAGCTTCTAGAATTTAGAAACAAGGCTATATTCCTTGAATACATATTCTTGCAAGTAGAATTACAGAATAAAAGGAAAGGTGTGAACATTGTCGAAGTTCTGTTTACATGCTGCTCATCTTGTATATTTTCCATACCAATTTCAAATACAAACAGCAGGTGAGTGAGATCAACCAGGGTCAACTGGAAACTCATTCAACCCAAGTTGGCAAGTGAGTGAGACCACTGTGGGCCTGCCAGAAACTCACTGGATCCAGTAACAAAGCCTGCGATGTGAATGGCACTTCATCCATTAGACAGGTCCAGCATGGAAAACTGCCACAGGACTCCCTGTAGAGAGACTAGAGACAAGACCCACCCAGCTGGTCCAGGAGCAGAACATTTTGCCAGAGTGGCATGGCAGGTTCACCTCCAAGGGCTGCAGCAGGAAGAAGTGGAGCTCAGCAGCCAGATCCAAGCCACGCCCACCTGGACGAGTTTGAACTTGGCAGATCCAGATCTGGTGCTCAGGTAAGAACCCTACCAAAGCTCTACACCAAAGGTCAGAGGGCAGGGCTGTACAGAATGACAAAGAGAAGGAGCAAAATGCACTCTCAGACCCCGAGCCCACCCAGAACAAATGCAGGAGACAATAGCATAGAAGAAACTGGAAATCACACACCTGAAATCTCTGAAATAATAGCCTCTGAAGTGAAGAAACAACTGCAGAAAGATATAGAGGAAATCGGATCAGAAATAATTTCTGAAGTAAAAAATAAATAAACAATACCTATGATAAAAGAAATACTAAGTGCTTCTAAATAAGACACTGATTTATTTGTTTATTTATGTGTAGCATGAAATGTGAGCACCAAGGCAATGAAACCCACATCATACACTGCAGCCATTAGAGAGGTACTTGGACCTCGCCTTTCTTCAATTGTTTCTCTTCTTTGTTTTTCATAATTTCTTATACATTCAGTTTTTTTCTTTCTTATTCCAATTTTATACGCATATATCTGGTAATTTGAATAACTGGTTAGAAGACAACCCTATGTATTACAACCAAAGAAATTCATATTGCTTTGTTAGGTGAAAATTGATATCACTTATAATTTTTGTTTTAATTCTAATTTGCATTTTCTTTAAAACACAAAAAAAGAAAATAAAGAAATTTTATTGATTATGACTCATGCATTATTTTATCCTACCACTCAACCACAAATCTGACATATCATCACAACATCCAGATGTAGATATTGTTTTTATTTATTTATTAATTTTTTATAATAGTTAATACTGGGCTGGGGAGATAGCTCAGTAGAATAAGCACTTGCCTGGCAAGCATAAGGCCTTGAGTTCAATCCCTAGCTCCACAAAAAAAGAAAAGAATAAAAAACATCAGAACTACAATAGTTAATACAGTGCATAATGTTGTCTTCATCATAGTTGGTAACCATCCAGCAGAAAAGTCTAACCACAAGCTATAAAAAGGAAACACATATTAATATGCTGAGTTGTAAAAGGCTCAGGTCAACAGCTTCTGATAATGCCAGATGAGCTGATAATCCACTTCCGTTATGGACTATTGGACTAAATATACAGCCACTCTCTCTTTGTGCAATGCAAAGAAAAATCTGTACTAACGATGTTTAGACCAGATGTACATATTAAATCTAATAACTTTTTTTGAGATAAGGTCTTGCTGTGTATTTGAGACTGGCCTTGAACTCACTATGTAGCCCAGGCTGGCTTCAAACTTGCTACAATCCTTTTGCCTCAGCCTCCCAAGTGCTGGGATTACAGGTGTGCACTCCTGCAGCTGACAAATCTAATATTTTTTTTTATATTTTGTTAGCTTACAATCAGATAGAAACTATAGCTTTACAATTTTAACTTGCTTTTTTTTATTTCTTTGCCATTTACATACAAGCTTTGTGAGCCTTTGTCTGCAGTTTATACACTGCAGCCATTAGAGAGGTACTTGGACCTCGGTTATATATGACTTCACTTATGGCTGGATCTAGGGAAATAAGCGCTATTGGGGTGGGATGGCTACTGACAGCCAGACGATGTCCCAGCCTAGCAATCCTTGCAGAAGGCAGCTCAATGCTCCCAGAGTGTCTTATCAATCCCGCTTGTACCTCATGTGCCTCAGACAAATCACACACCCAGAGATCCTGGGGCTACAGCCAGACAAGCAGCACTCCACACCCCTCCATATGTGAGAGTTGATATGGTGGCAGGGAAAATAAAACCCACAGCATTGGCGCGTCATATTTAAGTATGGAAGTTCATTTTATATTTGTTCAGTTCATTAATTCTAATAGTTTTTTTGTTGCTTTGCACCCAGATAGCCAATGCTGTAAAATGCAAACATTCATAGCACTGGCTTCTGATTTATACTATTTACTGTTTTGCTTGTTCATTACATCATCCTGAGCTTTCCACATTGTCAAATGGTGATGACGTGGACATCCATCTCGGTCCTAGCTTGAGCTGGCTTTGTCTTTAGTGCCTCCCCATTAAATGTCATTAACCGTCACGCTGACATTTAATATTAATATTCCTGGTCACTTCCATGTGAGGTCGGGCTGGGTCTCCTTAGCAAGTTTTTCGGGTCTGTATCAATATAGGCACTGCCACCATAGACAAACAAGAAGCTGAGAAGAAAGCAAATCCAAAACATCTCCCGCCTGGTTAAGCAAACTGCTCGAGCTCAGAGCTACTGCCACCGTGTGAGGGCACAGCTGCATCGCTGACCAGCTCCTTCAAGCTGGAGACACTCAGGCTGTGCAGACACCTAGCAGTGGTTGGAAACTTGCCTTTGGCCGTTTCCAGCTTCCTTTGTCAATTTAGGTGGAAATGACAGAATTTTAGGTAAACACATAAGCTTTCAAGGTTTTGTAAGCGAAGGTCCATCTGATTTTAAAATTTGTGGCCTGTTATGTGCTTCTTGGCATGTTGTACCTCCTGAGCTAAATATGTGTAGCATGAAATGTGAGCACCAAGGCAATGAAGCCTTTGCTGGTCATGAAAGCCCGAGGTAAAAATGGCCTTGGTAAGCTGTGGACAGGCAAGATCAGTGAGCAAACCCAGACACAGGAATGCAGATTTTTTTGTCTTTCTGAGACAGGGTCTTGCCCTGCAGTGCAGGCTGGCCTTGAGCTCACTTTTTGTAGCCCAGGCTAGTCTTGAACTCGCATCAATCCTCCTGCCTGAGCCTCTCAAGCACTGGAACTACAGGCATGCGCCACCATGCCCGGCAAAACAGAATCTTTATAAGGAAGTATCTTCCTGAAAGTTTAAGAGTCTCTTGGTTTGCTGCTCTTTTTCTGTTGATTTGCAGAGCTGGAAGAGGCAAATGGAGAACATTAGTACAAAACTTAGTGGAAAACAGAATTACCTCAGAACCCTACTTTTAGAAATTCATGAGGGACACAGGCCAAGGTCCCTGGCAAACACAGTCCTGAGCTGAATGTCAGATATTTGCTCTGGAGCAGTGGCAAGCGGGGAGCAAATCTGGCAGAGAAAGAGGCGGATCCATAACGCAGCTGCCTTAGAGGCTTTGACCATTCTCACATGGAACTCTAGAGCTGAGATGGCCCTTCACAGTTGCCCCAGGAAAGGCAAGAAGGTGAGGCTTCGGTATCCCAAAGTCTCCTGAACAATGGGTTATAGGGTTCAGGCTGCCCCATGAGGTGAAAGGTAACGCCAGAACAGAGCAGCCAATAGCCAGCACTCTGAGCACTGGACAAGTGAGCATGGCTCCCGAGGGAGTGTCTGGAAGGCGCACCGAAACACCCGGGTACTCGGGGCCCTGGGCAGGTGAGCATGGCTCCCGAGGGAGCGTCTGGAAGGTACACCGAAACATCCGGGCACTCCGGGCCCTGGGCAGGTGAGCATGGCTCCCGAGGGAGTGTCTGGAAGGCGCTCCGAAACTCCGGGCACTCCGGGCCCTGGGCAGGTGAGCATGGATCCTCAGGGACCACCTGGAAGGTGCACTGAAACATCCAGGCACTCTGGGCACTGGACAAGTGAGCATGGCTCCCAAAGGAGCTTCTGGAAGGCGCACCACCACATCCGGGCACTCCGGGCACTGGACAGTTGAGCATGGCTCCCCAGGGAGCGTCTAGAAGGCACACCACCACATCCGGGCACTCCAGGCACTGAGCAGGTGAGCATGGATCCTCAGGGAGCATCTGGAAGGCGCACCACCACATCTGGGCACTCCGGGCACTGGACAGTTGAGCATGGCTCCCCAGGGAGCGTCTGGAAGGCGCACCACCACATCCGGGCACTACAGGCACTGGACAGGTGAGCATGGCTCCCAAAGGAGCTTCTGGAAGGCGCACCACCACATCCGGGCACTCCGGGCACTGGACAGTTGAGCCTGGCTCCCCAGGGAGCGTCTGGAAGGCACACCACCACATCCGGGCACTCCAGGCACTGAGCAGGTGAGCATGGATCCTCAGGGAGCATCTGGAAGGCGCACCACCACATCTGGGCACTCCGGGCACTGGACAGTTGAGCATGGCTCCCCAGGGAGCGTCTGGAAGGCGCACCACCACATCCGGGCACTCCGGGCACTGGACAGGTGAGCATGGCTCCCAAAGGAGCTTCTGGAAGGCGCACCACCACATCCGGGCACTCTGGGCACTGGACAGTTGAGCCTGGCTCCCCAGGGAGCGTCTGGAAGGCGCACCACCACATCCGGGCACTACGGGCACTGGACAGGTGAGCATGGCTCCCAAAGGAGCTTCTGGAAGGCGCACCACCACATCCAGGCACTCTGGGCACAGGACAGGTTAGCATGGCTCCTCAGGGAGCGTCTGCCAGACGCACCACCACATCCGGGCACTCCGGGCACTGGACAGCTGAGCATGGCTCCCCAGGGAGCGTCTGGAAGGTGCAGCACAGCCTCCACGGCGACGGCAGCCAACAGTGGCTGACTCGGTGACTGGACTGTTGGTCTCTACTTCTGCCTTTTTCTGTTCTGTCCATTTGATTATACTTTTGGGTGCTCCAGATGTTCTAAGACAAGTATGTATGCATTAAGACCAGAGCAATTTCCGTATTGCAAGAGGGAGACTTAGGGTTTCAATGAATTGAAATTTCTTTCCCTGCCCTACAGCAGTCCAGACTGGCTTGCCCAGCACATATGCTAGCTCCCTAATCCATAGGGACACTTAGGCCTTCCACCTGGTTGTTCTGTCCACGTGGGACTTCCATCTTACCGTTCCAGGCGGCCATTTCAGTTCCTGTCTTCATAGCTGCATTCCAGGCCCTTCAGGTCCTCAGCCCAAATATTACACTAATTAATTTCAGTCATCTTCTATTTTATACCAGACTTTGTGGTGGTATAAACTCTAAAAAGTAGATCCTCTTCATGCTAGGTGGATGTCTTAGCAGTTTGGGCTGCTATAGCAAGATACTCAAGAGTGGGAAGTTTATGAACAGCAGAAAGGTACTGCTGATAGCTCTAGAGGCTGAGGGTTCTAAGAACCAGGCAACAGCAGATGCAGTATCTGCTAGGGGCCTGTTCCTCAGCAGCGGAACCTCCCATGTGCCCCTACATGAGGGCCCCTCCTTCAAGCATTTCACAGGCGTGCTAACCGCACACTGGCTCTGTCCTGCTGGCTTCCCAAAGGGCCCTCCTGTTAATCACAGAACCAGAACTATTTCCCTTATTTTATACCTCCAGAAGGGCCGGCCAGATAGCTCAGTGGATTAAAGCGCCTGCTGTGGCAGGACACAGGGACCAGGGTTCGATCCCCAACACAAGCCGTGCCAGCCCCACCCCCAGGGTGCGCTGAGATGGCGACTGAGACTGGGTGTGGTGGCACATGCCTGTAACCTCAGCATTTGGGAGGCTGAAAACAGAAGGATCACTACCAGTCCAGTCTGTGTAATGAGACCCTGTAGACCCTGTAGTAAACGCTCAGAAAAAGTAGCAAATAACTTGCCAAAATCTGCTCTCCTCCCACTTTTCATCTCCAAAGATATGAAAAGTCAGGTAAAGCCTGCGGCCCAGGTGCCCAGAGGTTACTGAAGGTCAAACCTCCGCATCCGTCACTTCTGCTCCCGAGGTCGAGTCCCAGTCTGTTCCCGCACCCATTCACCTTGCTGGCTTGCACACTCCACTGTGCAAGCTGAGTGTAGTAAGTGAGGGGGAGAAGAAAGCTGAACCCAGGTCATCGCTTCCCTTCTCACCAGTGTGTTCACAAAGAAGCTCACAATTGCACAAAACAACTTCACTTTTTAAAGCTTTGCCCAAAGCAGCTAATTTTTGTGTCATCCACTTGCAATGCTTTTATATAATGTAGATATTTTCAGTGACCATGGTTGGACGGCATACGAATTTTTAAAACCAATATTCCAGTTGCTATCAAAAAAAAAAAAAAAAACTTTGTATCCTTTCAAAGCAAAATAAGACTTTCAAAAGACAAGAGAGAAATGTAATTAGAAATGTTATCAAGGACTAAAGAACTGCTAACTCGTTTCCTAAGAAACCAAAAATAGAACTGATAAGTACAGCTTCCAAAGAGGCTTAGATCTACTTACCCTATTATTAAATTTTCCAGTTCAAAATTTTTAGAATCACTAATTTCAGGGTTGAAAAAAGGCCTCATATGAAAAAAATAAAAAAGATTAAGTTCCTCCAGTTAACTTTGTAACACTTCGGCTGGAGCAAAGCGACTCTCAGGAGCAGAACTCCAGAGCGGCTCTCAGCTCACTAACATACCTGGCAAACAGTGCCACACTGCAATGTTGACATCAGGATAGACGTCATCGTAATAACTAATAAATCTGTGGATGCAAAGTTCCTTGACAACTAAAAACTGACTGAACAAAACCAATGTAAAGCTGGTCATCAGGAATTAAAATTCGTGGGAAGAGGATCTGGAGAAGAGCGAGTAGAAGGCAACTGAAACTGAGTGAAACGCACACAACCACAAACTGAGCTCGCGCACTTCACGATTTCCAGGGCTCCGTGAGTAGTCGTGAGAGACTCAAAGGGTCCCTACCTGGGTCAGAAGGAGCAGACATGAAGGCGACCTAGCGCACACCTTTGGGGACAGCAGCCAGCCCTGCACCGCACACCCAATCTCCAGCGCTCCTGGCACCTCCTGCTCATGAGCAGAAGGCAGCTCAGCGCAACCAAGAAAGTGACCCCAGCTGCCAGGACCAGTCACGTGTGCGCACACAAGCCCGTGCACAGCAGGGGGCTGCGTGGCCTCCAAGTCGTCCTGCTAGCTCCTAGTGGAACCAGCGCTAGTGAATGAAGAGGCCCCGGCCTCCTTTTCCCCTGGCCTCGGCCGAATGGGGCTGCTCCTCACAGCTGCAGCAAGGAGGCAACCGCGTCAGGCATGGAGAGCTACCGAGAGCCGAGCCCTGCGCCAGAGGCTTCCGAGAGCAGGACCAAGTGCTAGCAGAGCCCCTCACACCTTGGGCTGCGTTTGTTCCTTCTCCGGAGTTCCGGGGCTCACAGGTCAAGAGGCGTGGAAAGCCTGTCATTCTGCTCTTTGACTTCCCGGACGCTAACCTTTCCTCCTCAAATTCCCAGCGCTTTTTTCCTTCTTCCACTTTCTTATTAGTGCATGTTGGCAGCACACACACGCCAGGTGGTGGGCACACGTGTGTGACCCAGCTTTTCCTTTTTCTCATCCCCTTCCCTCCCCTTCCCTTCCGGCCCTCCCTCCCGCCTCCTCTAATCCCGTCACTCTTGTTGATGTCACTGCATGCTGCGGTACATGACACTGTTGAGGTTACTAGGCTGTTGTGCCTGGCACATCTTTATTCTACTTGTTTCCCCACTTCCCCCACCTTCACCCCCAACTCTTGGCCCCTTGGACCCCTTCCCGTTGGCACAAGATCAGCCCCTTGCCTCCTCCTATGTCTGTTTGTTTGTTTGTTTTTGTGACTGGCTCAGCCTGCCCTGCTGTGGTGGGGAAGCTGGCTTGGCGTGTGGTGCCAGGGATCGAGCCACAGATCCCACCGCTCGCCCAGGCAGGGGCTTCAGACCACTCAGCTATCTCGCCAGATCCCCTCCCTCTCTTCCCCGTTTTCTGTTTGCACTTTGTCTCAGTCCAATGAGAGATGATATGTGCTATTTAAACGTCTCAGCAAACATTATATTTTCCAGGTGCAACCATTTTCATACAAACATTTCAAATTTCTCCTTCTCTATGGGAAAGTAGTGTTCCATGATGTATAGATACCGTGTTTTCTTTAGCCATTGTCCATCGATGGGTATACAAGTTGTTTTCAGGATTTAGCTATTATGAAGTGTGCTGCTATAAATATTGATATGTGTGTATTGCTGTAGTATGACATCTTCAGCTCTCTGGAGAGAATAGCTTTAAGGAGGATAGCTGGAGTATGTAGAATTTTAATTTTAGTTCTTTGGTAAATCTCCACATTCATTTCCACAATGGTTGTACTAGCTTACACTCCCACGAGGAATACGGAAGAGCTCCTTTCTCACCAGAGCCACGCCAGTATTTGTGACTTCTTGACGATTGCCACTCCGTCTATAATAAGCTGGAACCTCAGCACTGCTTTAACTTGCAGTTCTCGAATGGCCAGTGTTATGCTTTGTGACTAGCTGTCCCCGCAAGGCTTGATGCAGTTACGATTAATTCATGATCCAGTGTTGGGACTATGGGTATAAACGCCACTGTGATTATGGGTGTGAGTGCTACAGCCACCCGGGGGGCTGATAACCTGAATGTGACATAAGGAAGGGAGAGAGGCTTGCTCTCTGTCTCTGACTGCTGCTGCTACTGCTGCTGTTCCTCACATTTAGCTCTTGCTGTTTCCTGTCACCATGAATGGCTGCCCTCTGCCAGGCGCCACTCTGCCTTAGAGCCAACAGAGAGTGGCCTGAAACCTCCACGAACTTCAAGCTGAGCAAATCTTTCCTTCCTTCATCTTGGATGTTGGGTGTTTTGTTTCAGCAACAAGAGAGAAGGAAAGGAGACAGCCAGAGGTGTTGAACACTTCATGTACTTACTGACCGTGGGTGCTTCTGCTGCTGTGCGCCTCTTCCTCTGTGAGGTTGGTTCATTTCTCTTACCAATTTTCTGAGTCTTTAATTTTAGGTAGCCCAATTTTTTTGAGTTCTTTATATATTCTAGATATTAGGATACTTCTTTAATGCATTTGGTATAGAGCAGTGGTTCTCAACCTTTCTAATGCCGTAACCCCACAGTATAGTTCCTCATGTTGCGGTGACCCCAAACCAAAAAATAATATGTTGAGAAATATTTATTACTAATTCCAATAAATAACATTTCACCATGGCATAGCATGGGTTTACATATGTATTTTCTGATGGCTTTAGGGGACCCCTGTGTTTTGGTCATTCTACCCCGCTGGAGTCATGGCCCACAGGCTGAGAACCGCTAGTCTAGGGTCTCACTACACAGCAAGGACTAATCGTGATCAGGCTGTTGTTGGCCTCCCTAGCACTGGGATTAAGGCATAAGCCACAGTGCCAGTCTCAGTGGCTGGGAAATGCCTGTGCAGCATGGGGTGCCAAGGATCAAACTCCAGTCCCTGCACTTGCTTAAGCAGGCGCTTAGCTTGCTGCACGATCTTGCCAGTCCTTTCAGTTCCTCAAGAAAACATGCTATGACCCTCATAGTCTAGAGACATAAATGTGCTTCCAACCACAGAAGACAGTGTCCACTGTGGGATAACGGTTGCTCTGCCAAGTGCTTTTCTAACAGCATTTGGAAGTCAACCCTTTCCTGTTGCCTAAAACTGGCAGCGAGGTCTCATGAAGTACCACCAAATTCTAAAAGGAGACATGAAACTCGGGTCCCTGGCTTTTCTTCAGAAGCATTTTAGGAGGATGACATGCCCTCCCAGACCTCAACGCCATAGCAGGAAAGGAGGAGAGGTCACGGGAGCCCAGCAGCTTTGCAGTCCTGTTCTTAGGTACACTGTCTTCCTCAGTAGTGGGCACAGCCTGCAGGTTGGCCCTGGAAGAGTCACCACCGAGACCATAGGCTAGCATCAGAAAAAAAGTGTTCAATCTCTGCCTTTTTCTCAAAAGAAAACATAAAGCATGGAGTGAAGGTAAAAGACTGCAGGAAAATGTTTAGGGCTGGGTGAGGCAGTTCCTGCTGTTGCCAACAAGACTGGCAGCTGGAGCCCAGCCTGGGGAACCAGGCTGACAAAGGACGACCTTGTCTCAAAAATTTTTTAAAAAGTAAGTTACAATTGGGGGACTGGGACACAGTTCAGCATGAAGGCCCCGAGTTCAATCCCCAGGAGCAGGGACAGAAAAGGCTTACGTAAGACATTGTTCTACAACATTTCTAATCAGTTCTCTGGGCAGCAAAATCAAATTTCATGAACTCTGACTTTAAAAGAATTGAAACTGGTGCCAAAAAGGAAGTTTTTATTAATCTTACCAGGGTTTCATGTTGGTTGCCCTTTTTAATTTTTTTTTTTTTTTTTTTTTTTTTTTTTTTTTTTTTTTTTTTTGTCTTTTTGAGACTGGGTCTCCCTATGTAGTTCAGGCTGGCCTTGAGCTCACTTTTGTAGCTCAGGCTGGTCTCGAACTCACACCGATCCTCCTGCCTCAGCCTCCCAAGTGCTGGGATTACAGGCATGCGCCACCACAACCGGCCTTTAAATATAATTTAAGTGAAACCACTATAAAAATTCTTCCTTCACCACCCTCAGTTCTCTAGAAGTTGGCAACATTTAAAATGTTATTTCTAATAAGTATAGACACAGCCAAACCACAATGAGCCTGCTGTCCACAGTAACACATTCCTCCCCCGCATACCTGTGCAAGCCTTTCCCCCAGGGCACCCTGATACAACTACTGAGACTGCGCGAGGAGGCGCATGCCTATAATCCCAGCACTTCGGAGGCTGAAAACAGGAGGATCACTGTGAGTCCAATCTGTGCAGTTAAATCCTGTAGATCCTGTACTAAATACATAAAAAAAAAAGAAGTGATAGGAGAAAACAGCCCAAGTGAGGAAGAAAATTTGACACACAGAAAGAGAGGCATATAGAACTCCAACTAGCCATAATTAAAAAACCACACCAAGGCATATAATACTTAAGATACCAGAAATTCAACATAAAAACAGAATATTAAAAGCTGTTGGGAGCCAGACAGATAGCTCAGGGGATTAAAGGACCTACTTAGGCAGACACAGGGAGTGGGGTTCAATCCCTGGTCTGCTGTGCCCCTCAGGGTGGGGTACACTGAGGCAGCAATTGAGACTGGGCGTGGTGGCACACACCTGTAATCCCAGCACCTGGGAGGCTGAAAACAGGAGACTCACTGAGTCTGATCTATGTAGTGAGACTCTGTAGACCCTGTGCTAAATGTATTAAAAATAATAATAACAACACATTCCCTATAACACTACTTTATCATGCACTTTACATTTTCCCTAAGAGATACTTCATGTTCATTTTGGAGCTTTTCTTCTTTATGAAATTCACTGAGTTTCCTAGCTTAATTCAACAATTCTGCCATTTGTATTTTAAAAGAGCTCAGCAGCTATATAAAAATAATTGACCCTCCTTATCCTTGTCTAAATACTATCCTAGTAACATATCTAAAATTGTATTAACAGGGCTGGGGAGATAGCTCTGTGGCACAAGCGCCTGCCTGACAAGTGTGAGGTCAGGAATTCGAACCCTAGTCCCGCAAAAATAAATATATAAATAAATAAATAATTACAATTGTATTGAAAACACTTCTCTTGGGGATACCCTGTCAGATTTGGAGGCCCTAGTTCACCATTTATGTTGTTTTTCCCTAATTGGGCATTCTGATGTAGCAGATTTCACACACTTGAGCTTGTCTGGGAGACTTCTCAGTGCAGCCAACTGCAAAGTGGATATGTCTTGACAACACAGTTTCTAGGCAATTATATCAAAATATGGAAACAACTTTTACTGGACATTATAATGACTCGGAGGAAGTGAGATGAAGCGAAGCTCTGGAAGGGCCCAGGGCTCAGGGGCAGAATGGCGATGTCTGTTTTATTAGTATGTGGGAGGCTTTCCTGTTTGTTGTTTTGTTTCGTTTCACTTTATTTTGTTTTGTTTTGGTTTTGTACCTGAGATTCAACTCAGGACCTTCACTTGCCAGGTAAGCACGTAAGCTGCTGAGCCTTCTTCTCAGCCCTGTATGGTAGTTTTTAACAGGAGACTTCTTATTTAGAATTCATCAAAATGTTTCAGACTCAAAGCAATTGCATCAGTGTAGACTGAAAAAAAAAAAAATCATTCCGCCATTGTACCTTCTTACTCTCTTCAGGCATCTCTTCCCCAACTATCTTGCCATTGGGTTTCTTTTATACTTAAAATTTCTCTTTACTTGGTCCTTTTCCTCCTTTGGAGGAAACAAGGATGCCTCTTCAAATGTGGCAACCACTGCCTAAGTGTCAGGCAGAGGCATGGGGCTGAGAAGTCTTGATCACGTCCCTGCTCTGGGGAAGGCGAGCTTTGTATCCCTTGCTCAGAAGCCGGAAAGCAGGAGAGCTGGGCGGGACGTAGCGGGTCTTGGAGCGAGCGCACCACCGCCTCCTCCGGCGGGAGGCTGCTCCAGCGGGCAGCTGTACCACCAGCTCCACTGAGCTAAGCGTCTCCGGCAGGCAGTACTGTGTGGCGGTCACACACCGAGGCTCCAAAGCACACTCCCGCTGTGTCATCTGAAGAAACACATGCCCGTTGTTGCTGTGACCTGTCTGCCATGTGTGGGAGCTTGGGGGCCCTTCCAGGCCTGAGATCCCAAAGCACTCGGGCTTAGACACTAGGGTGGATGTCGAGGGAACAAGTGGTGCTAGTGAAGTTTGATCTGAACTTTTCTTCTGAAAAAGAAGAAATCAAATCCATTTGATTATCCTATTTGCTATGCACACACAGCAGTGTGATGCTAATCAGGCAGGTGCTTATTCTTCAGGACCGCCTGCAGGACCCTCTTTAGCCATGACATCACTGTCTCAGTTACTCTTTTCTCTTTGCTGGGACAAAATAGACAATAGCCAAAATTAGGGAAGGGAAGGTTGACTTAGCTCACAGTCCTTATTCAGCTGGCTCCAAGGCACACGGAAGAGCGCAGCCTGTCATGGCGGCAGCAAAGAGCAAGGGAGCAAAGGGAGGGCTAGAGACAAGGAAGGAGCGGATAGCAAGTCTGTCTTCCGTTGCGTTCAGGCTCTCTGCCCCACGCCAGGTACAGCACTCACACCCATAATCCCAGCAGCATTTACATCCATAATCCCAGCCCTGAATCAGGAATTAACCACAAACTCCAGAAGTCTGCCCCACAACGGCATGAGGTTTTGGGGGACAAATACACAAGAACCATAAAAATCACTTCTCGCTTAAATTCTTCAACATGCAGGAGCAAAGCATAATTCCCCACACATAACACTGATAATATCATCACAGCTAGCACATTTAAGACAAAATCCGTAGCATTCCTTCATTCCCGGGCTAGATTCGAAGTCCTTCCAGTAGCCCCTCTCCTGTGTTTTTCACAGCTGGTTTCAGCCTTCCTGCGGGGCCTTCACCCAGGGCCCAGGGCACACTGCCTTCTGCGAGGGCAACGGTGGGGAGTCAGAAGGCTTGGCTCAGCGTGCTCGCTGCGAGCCACGGCTTCTCTCCAATCCAAGGCTGCCATCTCACTGGGGATGGGGCACAGTGTGCCTGGCACTGCCTCCACCCTGGCTTCCTCTGTTCCAAGGCCTAGAGGGCTTCTGTTGTCTCGTGGGTGGGTGTGCGCATGCATATGTGTGTGCCCATGTGCGTGAGTGTGCACGTGTGTGTGCATGTGTGTGCAGGTGTGCGTGTGTGTGCATGTGTATGCGTGTGTTGTGTGTGCATATGTGTTTGCATGTGCACGTGTGTGCTTGTGCGTATGTGTGCGCATGTGCGTGTGTTGGTGTGCATGTGTGTATGTGTGCATGTCCATATGCAATGTGTATGCATGTGCATGTGTTGTGTGTGCATGCGTGTGAGTGCACACATGCGTGTGTGTAGGGTATCTTTGGAATTTATAACTATTAGTATTCAAACCATATTCATGATTGCAGGCAATCAGGTGGAGGTCATAAAGGGAGACACAGTGAGGTATGTACAAGTGAAATACTGTACAAAACCCAGACCACTGGAAAGGCAGTGCCAGCCCAGCATGGTGGCGAATACCCATAATCCCTGTGTGTGGGAGGCTAAGGCAGAAGGGTTACTTCAAGGTTGAGGCTGGCCTGCGCCACATAACGAGTTTAAGGCCATCCCAAACCACACAGTGAGATGCTGTCTAAAAATAATATAGAACAAAAACAAGAAAGACAATATCGCTTAAGCCGTGGTGTATCCGGGACGGTTAGTCTGAAAGTAAGGCTGGTAGCTGTCAGACACACTTCCACAGGCGGGCATGCGACCCCAGACGCCTCTGGCTCTCGCTCCTCTGGATTAACTCTTTACCCTGCTGCTACTTGCCAGCACTGCTCCATATATGCCCGACCACCTCCGCTTACCCCAGTACCTCGAGCGCAGCGCCTACCAGCTGTGCTCCTGCCTCCAGGATGTCGTTCAGCCCAACCTGCGTATCTCAGGCGTGACTCTTTCTAAACCACCACTGCAGCTCCGTCAGCCTTCCTCAAGTCTAAAGTACTCTTCGCCACAGCACTGGCGCACAAGGCCCTAGGTCCAAGACCCTAAGTCATAGCCACACTGAGGCAGCCCCGGCTCGCTGGGTCTCTCCTAGCTTAGTAGCCTAACTCTGTGCAGCCTGAACCGCTCTCAGCCCCTGCAAGCCTGCGTGCATGGGGACCTGTGCGTGCTGCACCTTGGCCCAAGACAGCCCTTCTCCCATGGAGCCCCCAAGCTCCTCCCTGTCCTCTCAATATTCCAATCCTACTCACCTGAGGAAGCCAAAATCAGGCTCCATTCGTTCAGCCTCCTTGCCTGCTAGCTTGTTCTTTGGTCTTTCGAGGTTCTACCACACTTCCTTAGCATCTGATAAAATACTCGGTATCAGTAGCGAACTTTCACAGGCACAGATGGTATCTCTTCAGTAGACTACGACTTCCTCAAAGTCAATGGCTTTGTCCTTTCTTACTATTACTTAATAACGTGCCTATTATGCCACAATGTTTCAGATGGCTGGTGGTCGCTAAATAGTGAAGTCAAGAAATGATTCCAAACGTTCACAAATCACTTCCTTTTATTTGAAAACACCCCGGTATTAGAATTTTCCTACTAATTTCATAATGCTGTGAATGGGTTGGCTTCTTAAATTTAAAAAAAAATGCTCATGTGTGTCCACTGCTAATTAAAACAGAGGGTCTGAGGCATAGATGCTGGTAAACAGTGCCCTCCGGCAGCATTTGGTCAGGGTGTTTCACTTTGAGCTGAACAAGAGAGCTTTAGATTCCAGAAATGGCTGCTTCCCACTACAACTGAACACAGGGACTCATCGACTTCGGACTCCCTAATCCCAAAGCACGTACTGGAGGCCACAGTCAGCCCTTGCACTTGGACATAGCGTGGTTCATGCCATGTGCTGTTTACCTGAGCTACAGTCTCCCTGCAATGTGACCTAGGAACAAGCAAAATCCATGCGACCTGAGGGCTTCCTGGGACTGCGCAGAATCCGGTTGCACCTCAGTTTGGTGAGCAAGAACCTTGACCTGTAATGAAAGCCCCGGATGACATGGAAAGCACTGGACAAGAGCAACGTGCGTCTGACTGGCTGAAGGAAGGACTCCCAGGGAGCAGGTTCCACGGAGGCGCCGTGAAGGCAGAACTTGTATCTCTTCAGGGTTCCTGTCCCAGGGGACGGGACAGCACAGATTGCTGAGCGCTGTCCCAGGGCCCCTGGTGCAGCAGCTCTGCACTGTGACCTGAGAATCCTGATTTCTTATAAAATTTCTGAGTGATACTGCTGGCCTATGAGCCCTATCTTTACCTCATAGGATGCAAAAATATGAGGATTTGTATTTTAGGAATTTTGCACCAACTGTACTCCTGATAGAAAAGAAAATACAGAGCTAGTAAAATGAGAAGCAAAAAGGAAGTGACTGCAAAATGTTTCACTCCTTTGTACACAAGGAACAAAAATAGCTGAAGGCGTTACTATAGCAACAGCTGTGTTATCAGCAGAGACTTCCTGTTAGTGTCATTCATAAGGGCAGAACCAGCTTACGGAATCTCTGTGGAAACACCAAAGCTTACGAGACAAAATCAACATGGGAAACACATCCTGCTCATTCTGTAAAAAAGATGACAGTACAAACTTGAAATGGATTTTAAGATGAATTCTTTAGATTTGGTTGATCAAAAAAACAAAAACAAGTTTATTTAAATAGCTCTGAAAACAAGTAGAAAGGAGAGCTGAGAAATACTGAGACCACTCATAAGTTTTAACTGTTTTTAAAATCCCAAAATAGTGCCTTTTATAAAAATATCTCAAATTTATAAATAAAACAATCTACATAAAAATCAAAGAGCTCCCCCTAGAGTTTGAAGAAAGATTAATAAAGCACAGAAATATCCAAACCTCAGCAATACTTTTTCCTTCAATATTCCACATAGGTATTTCACATCTTTACAAAAGGGAAAACATTCTCAAGTATGAAATGCTGTTAATTTAAAAGAGAAGTCAATTTTTTAATAATGCTGTCTACATTTTTTTTAAATGTGGAACCAGGGATTGAACTCCGGTCCTTGCACTTGCCAGGCAAGTGCTTGTTCACTTAGTCTACTGAGCCATATCTCAGCCCCTACAATCTATTTTTCTTCTCAAAGCGTGGCAGCTCTATGTGTCACTGTGAGTGATCATCCTTAGGCACAGTAGTTGAAGCATCACGGAGAAGACGGCTTCTGACCGAGCCGGTGGACACCCTTCCCTGACTTTGCTCTGTGGCCTTTAACAGCTCCTCTTCAGCTCCTCAGCTTTTTTTCATCAGTAGGGGTATCACAAAGTGAGTGACCCACAGACACAGGCACTGTTCCAGTACTGGAACCAGACTTCTTCTGCCACCAGAGTTCTTCTCCCAAGCCACAAGCCGCACTGCCCAGCCTGAAACGTTTTCGTGACTGCCTCCTACTGACAGAAGAAAAAACAACCAGGCCTGCAAGGGTTTTTGGCCTGACCCCAGGATGCCTCTCCACCCTCAGTCTCCACAGTCCGGCCAACACGCCCCTCGAATGTGCCCAGGCGTACAGAAGAGCCTCCTCTACTCCGAGGTCTTTACATCTGGGATTCGCTCCTTCTCAATCCTCCCTATTCCACCTATTCTTTCTGACACTGTCACCTTGTGCGCGGCATCCTGGGAGCTCAAGGCAAAAGGCAATCCCGCTTTCCGTCTCCAGAGCTGCGGTAGATATCGTTGAGCAGTGAACCCAGCTCCATGGTCACATATCCCTTCTGCCTCTCCCTACCCACCTTATCAGTGAAAAAGCAGCTAATCACAGCTAGGAAGGAGATCCACACATAGGTGGAAGTGTGCCAGAGATGGAAAGTCCGCTTCCCAGATAAGGAGCTACAGGCCCAGAGCCGGGATCTCACTACCCAGCTCGGACTCATAGCGATCCTCCTGTTTCAGCCTCCCCAGTGCTAGGATTACAGGTGTGTGCCACCATGCCCGGACTCGGTGGCTGGCTCAGTGGGCCCCGGGATGGGGCAGGCGCCATGGTGCCAGGATCGAACCCTGACCCCTGTACTTGCCTGAGCACATGTTTAGTCCACTGAGCTATCTCACTAGCTCCACCTCACAGAGATCTTAAACCTAATAGTCAAGCAGAAACCACCTGCTACCAGGTGTGGCAGCGCACAGCTGCAATCCCAGCACTTGAAAGGCGCAGGTAGGAGGACTCCCAATTCAAGTCCTGCCTGGAGAACTTCATGACACCCTGTTCCAAAATTAAAAGGGCTGAGGCTGTAGCTCAGCTTGAAGGACCTATGTTCAATCCTCTGTATCACAAAAATAAAACAAAAACACAAACCTAGCTATCACACCGAAGCTCTAGCGTGGAGTGGTTTCGTGAACTTCACCGTAACTCTGGGAGAATGTTCAGTCAGCTGTTTAGTCACGTGATCCTTGCCCCCTCAAAAGAGAAGAATGTGAGTGATTTTGTTAAATTTATTTTTAACTTTTTATAATTGGTTCAATTCACTTACCTAAATCAATGCAATATTTTACTTACAAAAGTATGTAAGACAACAAAACTTTCTAAGCCATGGGTCCTTAGTTTATGCAAGACCTATTTTTTAAAAATATTTCGTGGGCCCGGCAGGATGGCTCAGTGGTCTAAAGTGCCTGCTTAGGAAAGCTTGGGCGGCTGCAGGGACCGCGGTTCGATCCCCGGCACCACATGCTGCGCCAGCCCTGCTCTCGGAGCAGGCTGAGCCGGCCATAAAAATGAGTGAATAAACAAATAAAGGTTCCGAAACAAGAAATGAAATAAAATAAAATAAAAATTTCAAAAAAAGATAAATAAACCTTAAAATATATATATATATATATATATATATATATATATATATATATATATGGACATATATATATTATATATATATATATATTTCATAATATTTAATGAACCCCAGCTTTCAATCTAAACTGCACATGGCCTCTGGCCTTACCAGGAATCAATATTTCAAAATATTGTCAAGAACGCACCCTAAGTGTCAGCAGCACGGGCAGCAGGAAAACAGGTTTCTATCGGTC
Organism: Myocastor coypus; assembly: GCA_004027025.1. Taxonomy (NCBI): domain Eukaryota; kingdom Metazoa; phylum Chordata; class Mammalia; order Rodentia; family Myocastoridae; genus Myocastor; species Myocastor coypus. The sequence goes on from PVJA010000949.1 coordinate 102,502, forward strand.
GGAATTGCTAGCACATGTCAGTAATAAGGACGAAGAGCTTTCCGTAGATTTTTCAGGTAGTTTCCAGGTTCCCGAGAGCCCCTGCTGCCTGCTGAGGCAGCTGCCCAGCTTCTCGGCCACCTGATGTACCCTCTGCCCAGATCTATGCTCCACAACCGGCAGCTGCCTCCTTGCCGTGCACGTCTCAGCCCAGTGCTCAACGCCATGGAAAGCTTTCCCAGACTGTCCAGAGGGGATGCAACCTCCAGCCTCTCTCAGCGCTTAGCACAGTCTGAAGACATCTCACATTGCAGGAATCTAACTCCAGATCACAGCTGAAACCCACTGCCTGGAGTAGGGCCTGCTACGCATAAGACATATTAAGTAAATAATTTTTGCATAAAAGAAAGAGATATGCATATATATCAAGTAAGTTCATTTAACAAGATTCATAATAGCAAAAACCCTGAATGTCCAAAACTAGCTAAACTATAGCTTATCCATAAAGCAGAATAGCTACACTCTGGTGGCTTAAAAAAACATTTATTGCCATAAAAAGACATTCACAATGTACAGTACTGGTGTAATTTTAAAACATTGCAGCCAGGCACAGTGGCCCAGACCTGTAATCCCAGAACTCAGGAGGCCAAGGCAAAAAGATCCCTGCAAGTTCAAGGACAACCTGGGCTTTAAAGTGAGCTCAAGACCAGCCAGATAGTGAAACCTCTCTCAAAAAGACAATACCAAAAGCTGAGAACAATATGAGTGGCGTAAGCCCACATTTATCCCTGATAGAGGTTAAGTGGAATTATGCATGTTTGTATTGAATGTTCAAAAGCTTATTTATTATCTTCATATAGATACTATTATAGAAAGAGAAAATGTGTAGGACTATGGTATTAAGGAAACAGGAAGAACTAGGGCTGGGGAAATAGCTCTGTGGCACAAGCACCTGTCTGGCAAGTGCAAAGTCTTAAGTTTGAACCCCAGTCCCACCTAAAAAAAACAGAAAACAGAAAGAACATTTTTTTAGTCTATATAGTTCTATATCACTTGAGTTTTCAGAAACAATATAAACCTTATGTACATTAAAAGAAGAAATTATCAGCTTGGTGTGGTGGTGCACACCTGTAATCCTAGCACTTGGGAGGCTGAGGCAGGCAGACTGTTGCAAGTTCAAGACTAGCATCAGCTACAAAATGAGCTCAAGGCCAGCCTGAACAGAATAACGAGACTCTGTCTCAAAAGGACAAAAAAAAAAAAAAAAGGAATTATCACCTTTACTTTGCAGTGGATATGCTAAAATATGCCTCAGGCTTTTGCAAAACTTTTTTGTTTTGTTTTTTTGCAGGACTGGAGTTTGAACTCATGATCTTGCATTTGCCAGGCAGGCACTTGTGCCACAGAGCTATCTCCCCAGCCTGGCTTTTGCAAAACTGAGATATCTTTTTTAGATATTTTATGTTCACTATAAATAAAGCTATATAGGGGCTGGGGAGATAGCTCTGAGGCACAAGTGCCTGCTGGGCAAGTGCAAGGTCGTGAGTTTGAACCCTGGTCCCACAAAAAAAATAAAAAAATAAATAAAGCTATATAAAGTAATAGTAGTTCATTTTACTTACAGCATATAATTCTTCTCTTGAGACACCGTCTTGCTATGCAGTTCAGGCTCACCTTGAGCTCACCGCCCAGCTGCTGCTGGCCTCAGACCTGCAGCAATCCTCCTGCCTCAGTCCTGATTGCTGGGACTATAGGTGTGCACCACCCTGTCAGCTTCCAGGACTTGGTGAAAGTATAAACTTTTTACCATTTTAGGCATAACTGGAGGCATAACTCAGTGGCAGAGTACATATTCAGTTGCGTCAGTCCTGATAAAACTTGGAAACAACCAAGATGTCCCTCAGAAAACAAATGACTGGGGCTGGGGAGATAGCTCCGAGGCACAAGTGCCTGCTGGGCAAGTGCAAGGTCGTGAGTTCAAACCCTGGTCCCACAAAAAAAAACAAAAGAAAGAAAAAAAAGAAAACAAATGACTGAAGCATCTGTGCACAGCCGTACAATGGAATACTATGCACCAATAAAAAGAAATCACTTGTAAGTCACAAAAAGATATGAAGGAACCTTCAAGGCATATTTCTGAGTGAGAGGACGTAACCTAAAAGGGCCACGTGCTCTGCGCACCACTCTGGGGGAGCAGGACACTGGGGACAGTGAAAACATCTGTGGTTGCCAGGGGTTGTGAGCGAGAAGGAACTGTCTCAGGCCGCGGAACCATTCTGCATGATACTGCAGTGACAGATGCATGTCCTCATGCGTTTGTCAAAATAAGCGAAGGGACAGTATCAAGAGTAAAGTCGAGCTTCCGTCAGTGACAGTGGACCAGGATTGGCTCTCGGTTATCACGAATGCACCACACCAAGGCCAGCTGTTAACCACAGGTACAGCTGGGCAGGTGAGGGGTATAAAGAAGCACACAGGAATTCTTGGTGGTTTTGCAGGGAAAAGCGAAACCCAAGTGGCTGCTCTACAGTTTAGACTAGGGGAAGGGGGACTTGGGGGGGCAAAAGCTCAGAGTCACAGAAGTCTAGGGGAGCGCACCTCCTGACGATGGTGTGCGCAACTGAAGTAACCAAGGCTGATGCCTACTGATGCGAATAACCCGTGCCGTAGTGCCACTGGCGCGCAGCGGCCCCACACAGACCCCAGCATGGTGGCGCGGCCACGCGGCCACGCGAGAGCGTGCAGCTGAGTGGCACTGGGGAGTAACTCTGCGGCAGCTCCCAGCTCTGCATCTCTCCTCAGGCCGCTTGAACCTCAGCCTCCCCTGCCTGAACTTGCCTCTCAGCTCTCCAGTAACGGGAACTCCTTAAGAAACAACATCTATTAGTCGTTGAAATGTAATTAGTGCTGGGACGGGATGTGGCTCAGTGGGAGAGTGGTCACCTAGCATGGGCAGGGTCCTGGGTTCAATTCCCAGCTACACACACAGTAATTAGTGCTGTGCTATGCATCTTATTAAATATTTTCATAAATGCATATATAAAAAGTGAATATAAAGCAAAATGCATGCATTTAAGTCATGTTAACAAGGATTTATTATATTCAAAGAAAAATAAATGATTTAGTATTTGAAATATAGTGAGATACTGCAATTCTACTACTTCCCATGTTTCTTTTTTTTTTTTTTTTTTTAGAATTTTTTATTTTATTATTTTTTTTTTTTTTCTTGTTTCAGAACCTTTATTTGTTTATTCACTCATTTTTATGGCCGGCTCAGCCCGCCCCAAGGGCAGGGCTGGCGCAGCATGTGGTGCCGGGGATCGAACCTTGGTCTCTGAAGCTGCCCAAGCTTCCCCAAGCAGGGGCTTTAGACCACTGAGCCATCCCGCCAGGCCCCACTTTCCATGTTTCTAATCTCCATATTGTCTCAGTTACTTTTTACTCATTGCTGGGGCAAAATTCCAACACCCAAAATAAAGAAAGAAAAGATTTACTTAACCCACAGTTAGTAGAGGTTTCAGTCCATACTCCACTGGCTCCAAGGCAGACAGCAATTCATGGTGGCAGAGAACAGCAGAGAGGGAGGAGCAGCAGCGGCTCCCCTCCTTCCATGGCCACTGCAAAGACCACGGCTCCCCTCCTTCCATGGCCACTGCAAAGACCACGGCTCCTCCAAGAAGTGGTGGCAGCTGCCTCGACAGTCCATCTCCTCCAAGGAAGCGACACACAGAAGCCCTCCTCAACCCCTGTATATGCCCTTTTTGTTCCGAGTCACTCTGGGATGGGCCCAACCCAGCCTAGGCAGGGCCCCCACACCCCAGGGCATAGAAGGCCACGCCGATCCAGCCAAGCCTCTGACATCTCAAGTTGACACAATGTACCAACTGCCATACACACACGTATCACATAAAAATTTTTCCGAAAATTACAGCTCCTCAATTAATTTTTGTTCCCTTAAAAATAGCCTCTTCCCGGGCTGTGGGGATGGCTCAGCAGCATATGCACCTGCCGGACAAACACAGGTTCCCAAGTTTAACACCCCATACTACATGCTGAGCCAGCCCCAAATCCGGCACTCTGTGCAGGCCCCGAAACTGCATGTGGGCAAGGCGGTGTATATCTACAGTACCAGTACTGGAGAGGCTGAGACAGGAGGATCACTACTTTGAGCTGTATAGTGAGACTTGGCACCAAATAAGTAAATAAATAAATACGTAAATAAGTAGACCTCTACAATTGGACTTGTATAGCACAGTTTGCAAAAGAAAGCCATCAGTCATTCTTGCTGAGAAAATAAAATACAAAAGAGAAAGAAAACACACACACACACACACACATGCACACACACACACACACCTGCAGTACGAGTATGTCCTCAGATGCCCATGCCTCTGGCTTGTTAGTAAGAACAGTAGGGCTGTAGGGACTGGCCACACCGAGGTATTCCATATTTCCATAACTTGGGAAGAAATCAAAGTCATGTTTTTAAAAACAGTTCAGCTCAAATTGCTATACTTTGTCATAGCACTATTTCCTGGCTTTTTTTTTTTTTTCTTTTTAAAGAAGTAACCAGAAGACAAGACGGCATGTATATAACTAAAAATAGGCCACATTTAGACCGCCCTTACAACCTATTTCTAGAACATCTCATACTGTGGATCAATTTTCTTAATAACTCAGTCCTTTAAACAATATATTACACCAGAAGTAAATTCATCCCTTAAGACCTAAATATGTTTACTTATAATTACATTAAACTTATAATAACATGATGTTGGTTAAACCTAATTTATGTTCCACGTCTTCTTCCTGCTTGCCCGCATACGAGTTCTCCCTGGGTAATTCCATTCATGGGTGGAGCTTCAGACACTAGTCACCTATCTGCAAGGACAACCAGGCAATGAGGAGCCTGGTGGCATCTCCCCCCAGCCAAGCCAGCTTCCTCTAACCATGTATAAAGCAGAGCACCATGGGCCATATAATATGGTAATGACTTCTCACAGATTATGTAATCAACACCAGACACTGGCCTAAGTGCTTCACAGAAATTTTCTCACTTAATTTTCATAGTTCAAGCACACGTGCCATGTTTATGTTCTTTCACTTGAACACTCATGGAAATACAAGCTTCAAAGTACAAAGATGCAATAGATAGTGTTCCCTGCACACTAACCACTCACCCCTCTCCCCTGTTTCCTGGCCAAAGAAGCATTAGCTTTGTGTGGTTATCAGCAGGCCAAACGCATGTCCAACCTAACCTCTCTCTCAGCACAGAAAGAAGCAGCCACAGGACCCTGAGCCGGTGAGGGCAGGTCAGGGTCTCTGGGCAGGCCACGGCAAGCCCCGAAGCCTTACCCTCTCCTGCCTTCTCCTGCCTTAGGTGTGGGGAACACGTGGAGCTAAGTATTTCCCTCTTGGATGATGAGGAAAAGGCCAAGCTAGTCGCAGAAGCGGGGTCTGACACCACTGAGACAGAAGAGGTCGCTAAGCACAAACTTAACCGGTTTCTCAATACCGAGGAAAACAAACTCTTGCTTTGCCTATTTTTATTATTTGTTTTAATTTATGTATTTGGTACAGGGTCTCACTACACAGATCGACTCATAGTCCCCAGGGTTGGGATTACAAGCATGCACCGCCACACCCAGAGTCGGGGGCTGGCTCAGCCCACCCAGGCGCAGGACAGGTGTGGCAGGTAGCTCTTTAAGTCAAGTCTTCTATTGACTTTAAGGTGAAAATAGTCTTGGCCAACAGAAAGCTATAATCTTAAGAGATTCCAACAAATAGTTAGAACCACAGCAGGTCAGGAGCAATTACTACACAGCTAAGCGAAGGAAGGTCCAGATAAGCACTTCCGAAACCCTCAGAGAAGCCAGCCAGCTCTACCGTGAAACCACAGACGACGCTGGACCCGAGGCACCAGGCGCCGCAGAGGCCACAGCAGCGGCCACAGCAGCGGCTTCTGCCTCCGCAGGCTCCTTAACGCAGAGGGGTTCCCCCATTCCTCGAGCTCACAACGCCGCCATCATTCGATGGAAACTTTCCTCACAGGTTTTCTATTCCTAGCTGGCTGTTTTTATTCGTGACGAAGTTACAGAAAACACGCAAAATGATTTTTAAAAAAGCAAAACATGGGGCCAGGGAGATAGCTCCGTGGCACAAGCACCTGCTTGTCATGTGCAATGTTGTGAGTTCAA
>PVJA010000949.1:108777-141804 GCA_004027025.1 Myocastor coypus
CAAAAAAAAAAAAAAAAAAAAAAAAAAAAAAAAAAAAAAAAAAAAAAAAAAAAAAAAAAAAGGCAAGGAGAGGAGAGGGAAAAGGAGAGAAGCTTAGAGGAGGAAATCACGCAAAAGTCAGAAGGATTCAAAAGAAAAACGCATGTAATATCCACAGGGATTCTTTTAGAAGAGGCAGAACGTGTGGAATAGAAACAGCTAGCACAGCAGCAGCAGCAACAGACAAAAGTAACAGGAAGCCTGGGAAACAAGATTGAGGCGGTGCTCTGCACGCTAAAGTTTAAAAACTAGGCACGAAAGCTGAACATTAGATTAGGTCCACAAAGAAAGACCAAAGAGGAGAGCCAAGGGGAGAGGAGAAAGCAAACTGCCAAAACGAGAACCATTTTCTCCAGAAAGGAAACGCCCACACACGGCCGGCGGGAGGAAGGTGAAATAAGACACTCGCTACAGAGGACGGGCGCAGAGGTTCTGAATCTCCCCCGCGAGGCTTCTCCGAAGAGAGTGGAGCGTGGAGCCCGTGCGCGGGAGAGGCCCCTGCGCTCCGCTGCTCTCTGCAGCACCCTTCACGACGGCCAGCGAGGTGTGCATAACCCAGCGTCCGTCAGCTGACGGACGGATGAAGAGTACAGCACGGACAGACCGTGGTGAGCCATTCAGCAATAACGAGAAATGGCATCCCGTCATCTGCCGCATGCGCATGAAGCGAGAGAAAATTATGTTAAATGAAACAGGTACGAAAGGCACGATCTCACATACAGAAGCTAGAAGGTGGATCCCACCGCTCCCAAGCGCGGGCAGCGTGAAGGGCGGGGCCGCAGAGAGCGTGGCTGCTGTGCACAGCCGGGCAGGAGGAGTCGCTTCTGGCATTTACAGCACCATACAGCTATACTTGGAGCAACTAACTGCACACCTCAGAATAGCTAATAGAAAGGGTGCTCATGGCACGGATCTCACAATTACCCTGGGCCTATTATACACTGCATTCATGTACTGAAATGTCACTGTACTCCAAAACTACGAACAAGTATTATATGCCAAATAAATGTACATTTGTGCATAGGTAAGGAAATAATATTTTGTCCATGAGGCCAGCATCCATAGTGCAATTAAAACATACACAAAAGCAGAAGATTGTGAAAATGTAGAAAAAGAGGGATAAACCCAGCACATAGCCCCTTCCTGCAGTGATAAATGCCACGGGCCCCAGGCCTTTGCATCGGAGTGGCATCAGGTCTCACGGAGCTCTGCCTTCAGAAGTCTGAGCAGGAGATTACCTTTGCCATAGAGTTTCAAAACTCAGAAAGCTACTCAAGCACAAGGACGAAGGAAGGCATGCAGTGATGCACATTTTGGGGCCAAATTTATCCTTCATTGAAGGAATTTTTTCCCTTATCTTTCTGCAAAGCAAGAGAATAAACCAGGGCAAGTGGAAACACGATGAAGGAAACAGGACCCTGCCCCACAGAGCAAAGGCCAAGAGAGGCTCCGAGCAAGGGTGCAGTGAACCCAGCACCAGCCTGGGCGGCAGCGTAGGTAACGCGCCTTGACCTTTGAGGCTGCGCCTGCTGTGGGTCAGGCACACTATTGACAGATACGCAGGTTTGAGACACAGTAAAATTGTAGGTCAAACAACGTAAGGTTGTTGTTTTGTAGATTAAAATTCTGTCAAATATTGGCAGCTTCCCCTGAGTCTCTGGATCAAATGATGCTGAACGTTTGCTTTAAATGCCCTAGCAATAACAAAAAGAAAAGTTGCAGGAACATAGAGACAAAAACGCCAGGAAGGCACTTGCACTGAGGCTGGGTGACAGGAATTGGACTTCACTACCCTATGCTCTCAGCTCATTTGCATGCCAAAAGTCCCACAGTGAAAAAATCCAGTGAAAGAACTCTAGGGGACCTCTACACCACGGGGAAGGAAAACGGGAGAATTCACCCCCGCCCCCTCCCTTCCTTCCCCTTCGCACCCGCACCTGCACACAGAACAATGCTTGCCCCAGAGGTTGCCGTTAGCTGCAAAACTCAGCGAAAGAACTCCGGATCTGCACCCACCCACCCCTTCCCAGAGCACTGCTCTCCTGGTGCCACCTAGAGCCAGGGTTCGTCACTACGGCATGCCTCTGGAAAGTGGTTAGCTACAACAAAAGTATTACATAACATCAACAGTGTATAGTACTTCAAAGCAAATATTTCCCTTTAACAATACCATGTACCGTATAGTAACAGACTGTGTCGTACCTTAGTTCCAGATAGTAATGTTGGAAGGTTGGCAGCGTGGCCAAGACACAGATGCCTATGACTTTCAGAATTATACTTGAAAATCCAATTGTCTTAATATGCAGGAAAAAAATAAAAAGTGAGATTACTGGGAAAAGGAGAAATAAAGGTCTTGCTATTCTCAGATGATATTGTATATAGGATCACGTACATAGAAAACTTTTTTTAAAATCTATATACCATTAGCATCAATAGGTACGTTTGGCAAAGTTGTTGGAAATAGGGCAATATGTGAAATTCCATATGTATGACCAATTAGCAAAATAATTTAACTAGCATTTATAACACAACAAAACCATCAGATACTGTGGGAGGGATATGTAAGACCTTTATGTAGATAATTATACCATTTAAAGAAACAGAACAGATAAATGAGCTACTTATTGCATTGAGGACATAGGCTTTTCACAAATTTATCATACAGTCACTGCAATTAGGCAACAAAAAATAAAAAGAGTACAAATAGGAAATGAAGTCCAATGTTCTTATTTGTAGATAATATGGTTATATAGTTAAAAAGCCCTAATGACTACCAAAAGGCTTTTGGGCCAGGTAAATAAATTCACAACAGAGCAAAGTATAAAATAAACAGTAAACATCAGTAGCTTTGTTATACAACAACAGCAGACTAGCTGAGAAAGTAATCAGGGAAATAGTTCCATTCATTATGGCCTTAAAAAGACAAATACTTAGAGATCAATTTAGCGAAAGAGGTGAAAGAACTTTATAGTGAAATTTTCGGAGCACTGAACAAAGAAATTAAACGAGAAACCAGAAGAGCAAAAGACCCATCATGTTTGTGGATCAGCAAAACTAATATTGTCATATGACCACATTGCCAAAAGGGACGTGCAGATGCAGTGCCATCTCCACCAGGCACCAACAATGCTCTTCACAGAACAATGCAACAGCAACACCAAAACATCCTGAAATTCAGTCCTAAGTCAAAAGCACAAGACTGACAGCATCGCAGTATCCGATTTCAAATTGTACTACATAGCCATAGTAACAACACATAGTATGCATCGTGGTACTAGCACAAAAATGCACATGTAGATGCGTGGAATGGCAGAGGGGACACAGAGCAAACCTATACAGCTTCAGCCATCTCATTCTGAGCAAATAAGCCAAAATTATACACTGGAGAAAAGATGGCCTCTTCACCAAACAGCTCTGAGAAAACTGGGTATACACCTTGCAAGACTGAAGCGAGATACCTGTCTTCCACCCTACAGAGAAAGCCATTCCAAATGGATCAGAGCTAAGCAGAGGACCTGACACGTAGAAACTGCTGGAAAGGCAAGCTAAAAAATCCTAAAGCCCTACCCACAAGCAAAGACGGCCTGCCTGAGAAAGTCTCCAAAAGCAAGAATAAGTAAACAGGATTACATCCAATCTAAGTTTCTGTGCAGCAAGAAAAACAGCTAACAAAGTGAAGAGACCGTCTGAGGAATGAGAGAAGCTCTTTACCAGCTACTCTCCGAACACAGGATTAATACGTAGAATGTATAAAGAACTCAAAACTCTTGGGCCAGCCAAATAGCTCAGTGGATTAAAGCACCTGCAAGTAGGCACAGGGGCTGGGGATTCGATCTGGGCCGGCCATGCCGGCCCCACTCCTGCCCCAGGATGCACTGAGACAGCAACTGAGTCTGGGCATGGTGGCATGCACCTGTAATCCCAGCTCTTGGGAGGCTGTAAACAGGCAGATCATTATGAGTCTGATCTAATAGTGAGACCCTGAATACCCTGTAGGCCCTTCTCTAAAAACCAAAACAAAACAAAACAAAAAAAAAAAAAAAAAAAAAAAAAAAAAAAAAAAAAAAAAAAAAAAAAAAAAAAAAAAAAAAAAAAAAAAAAAAAAAAAAAAAAAAAAAAAAAAAAAAAAAAAAAAAAAAAAAAAAAAAAAGAAAGAAAGAAAAATCTTAACACCAAAAACTCAAATAGCTAAAACAATAAATGGGTAAATGAATTTATTTTGACACTTCCCAAAGAAGGACTACAAATAGCCAATAAGTATATGAAAAATATTCAACATGTTTAGTCATTATGGAAAGGCAAATCAAAACCACTTTGAGATTCTATCTTATCCAGTCAAAGTGGCTGTCATCAAGAACATAAAAAGCAAGAAATCCTAGGGAGGATAGAGCGATTGAGGAGGGGAGAAATCCTTCCACACCCCTGGTAAATATGAATAAGTATACACTATGGACACCAGCATGGACTTTCCCCAAAACAACTACACCTAGAGCTGCCATTTGGCCCAGTTACACCATTCCTCTCTACCTGAAGCAAGTAGAGCTAACATAGTGCATGCGTACCTGCATATCCAAACTTACTGCAGCACGATTCCCAGTGGCCAAGGTAGGAAACCAGCCTCGATGCCCATCAGCAGAGGAATGGAACTGCTACATTATACACCAACGGAGTACTACTCAGCCTCAAGGAAGAGCGAATTTCCATCCTTTGTAAGAAAATGGGTGAATGTGGAGAGCACCACGTGAAGCAGAACCAGCCAGACTCAGAAAGAGCCGTCGTGCGCGCTCTCCCTAACATGTTGGATCCACAGAGCAGGCGAGGGCCTAGCACTGGAAAAGGGAAGAAAGGGAGGGGGTGCCTAAGGGCGGGGTAATGCGGAAGGTAGAGCTGAGCAAAACACATTTGACACGGAAAAGCCCAAAGGGTGTCAACAAGAGGGCAGGACAGGACCAGAGATAGACAGGGCGAAATAAAGCATAAATCGACTGCCATTTCACGAGCATGCTCCGACGCACTGGTGGCCAAGGAAGCTCACAGTCCAGAGAGCTGGTGAGCACTCCACAGCCAATCAGATAAGAAGAGAACTCGGAGAGCCATAAAATCCACTGCCAACGAGATGCAGAGGAAAAGCATGAGTTGTCTGCAGCTGTTTTGGAGAGCAGCCTCATAAATGCTTTTACATGACAAACACACAGGCACTTCAGCCAACAAATTGTACTCCTGGGAATCAATCCCACAAAAAATAAAAGCACCAATAAAATGTTCACTGCAGCACTGCTTGCACTGCGAAAAACAAGAAATAAACAAAATGCGAGTTCCTGGTAATTGGATCATAAATAATAATATTCCTATACTGTGCCATATTAAACAGCCATTAAATAGGACAAGTCCAAGATAACCACCTGCCTCCACCGAAACCCTGAGAGTACAGTCTGGGCGCCTGCACGTGACTTGGGGGCTGAGAAGATCTGTGTGGAGGGCACCCACCGGCCAGCTCACTGTACCACATACCAGCAGCAGGGAGGGTTGCAATAGCAGGGGTAGAGGCCAGCGAGATGGCTCAGTGGACTAAGCGCCTGCTCAGGCAAGTGCAGGGGCCAGGGTTCAATCCCCGGCACCACATACCGCACCAGCCCCACCCCTGGACTGTGCTGAGCAGGCAACCGAGTCTGGGCATGGTGGCCACACCTGTAGTCCCAGTGCTGGGGAGACTGAAAACAGGAGGATTCCTACGTCCGAGCTGTGCAGAGAGCCCTGTACCAAATACATAAAGAAGAAGAGCAGAAAGGAGAACATTCGGTTCCATTTATGCTGCCCAGATTAATCAAAGCCCGCAGCAACGAGAGGTCAGAGCCGGAGCGTCCTCTCCCACCGAGCGCCCATTCTTGGCCAGTGCACTGCCTCTGGGCATCTTCCCATCCCTGAACCTCCAGTTCTGTACAGCGCGTGTCCCCCCATCTCTGTGTATTTTGTGACAAATTTACTGAAAAATAACTTGCCATTGACTGACAGCCTGCATATTAGAAAACTGAATTTCTACACCCTACTCATCAAGACAGGATGTGCTTTTACACATAAATACAAGAATAATACATTAGAAAAAATAAGAAGTTGGTAAGATATATTTACTAATTGTTGGAATGCCCATAAAGTGAAACACAAGTTACAGAAAATGTGCATAAAGTTTTCTATTATGCTAACAACATCGAAATCTTACTTATGCGTGTCCACTCAAGCATATTTTCTAGTAAAGGAGAAAGCCATTGTGCGAGGCCATTAGTACAAATTGCACAAAGAGGAAGTGAAGAGAGGCAGGCTCCTAGCTCTGCCTTACAGCTCGCAGCAGTGCATGACTTCTCTTAGCACAACCACGGTAATAAGTAAAAAGTGCTACTTGAAAATACTAAGCAATGAAAGTGAAGATCATCCATAAACAATACAATCAAATAAACTGGAAATTATTGAGTGCCTACCTCATAGGATCTGCTGTAAAGATTAAACCACCCAGTTCATGTGAAGGGCTTAGCATGTAGTCCAATTTGTTGCCAGAGCTCAACCAATTTCAGCTATTTTCATTGTTAAAAGACTCCAGAGAGTAACAAAAATTATGAGGCTGAAAACAATGACATCACACACCAAGCGTTATTCTTTATATCACTGAACATTTGCCACTGAAGACTGCAGGGACTCATTATGACAGGCATACAGCTTACTCAATGCACCTTCACTGACAGCAAAAAGAAAATTACAATCAAAAAATAAGGTACTTAAAGCTAGGTGTTGAGGCTTATGATGCACGCCTGTAATCCCGGCACTTGGGAGGCTGATGCAGGAGGATGGCTGCAAGTTTGAGGCCGGCCTAGGCTACGAAGTGAGTTCAAGGGTAAACTGAGTTGCATAGCAAAGCTCTGTCTCAAAAAACAAGGAGGAGGAGGAGGAGGAGGAAGAGGGAGAAGAGGAGAGGAGGCCACAATCTTTTGCCTTGAAGTTTACTTTAAGAACTTCGGGAGGGCCAGCTATTTAATTGATACTGGACATGGTGGTGCATACCTGTAATTCCAGCTCTTGGGAGGCTGTAAACCGTGGATCACTACGAGTCTGATCTAGTAGTGAGACCCTAAATGCCCTGTAGACCCTTCCTTAAAAAGAAAGAACTTCAGGAACCACCCTTAGACACAATGCCTCTGTCCCAACCTCAAATGCGAAATACTTGGGTCCTCACCAATTCCTGCTTTGGAGAGACTTAAAAGACAAATTCAAACAGACCAGGAAGGGATACAGTGGCACTTTTCTGTGACGTGCCCAAGGGAGAAATCCATTCCTATAGGTGCAGTAGTGAAATTCAGTCCCTAACTGTGACTTTCTTTACTAGCTTGCCTAGATGACCTATAAGCTGCATTTGGCCCCTAAGTGTGATTCTTAACGTCCAATGAAACTGTAACAGAGTTCAAAACTGCAGAAACACTGCAGCAGCCATTTGCCGGGCCTACTCACATGGCATTGACCTTCTCCTCCGGGCCTTGCACTTGGCCCGTCACGGTGCCCTGCCTGGTGTTCTTCACCCAGCCAACGACGCCGATCTTCTTAGCTTCCCCTTCCGTGTACTGGTTCCCAGAGAAAACACAAGAGAAGTCTGTCAGCCGAAGTCTGAAGGACAACATACTGATCTGCCCTTCAGAAACTGCTAACCTGCTCAGGCCTTTTTCTATTTCGCCAAAGTCGTGTAGCTGAACGCCAGCAACACCTCTGCTTATAAGAACCTCCTCCTTTGAATAAATAAACTGCTAGTGGGGGTTATCTTGGACCAGTTTCTGTGGTGATGCTTTGGAGTTGCCAAAATCCAGCTGCACTGCTCTCACAGCTGTTCACACCAAATTACTGTTAATCTGGATTCCAAATGATCATCAACCCAAGTTTCAATCACTAGGATCAACGTAAAGCATTCTCAGACAGAAAAAAATCTAAAACATTTCAAAATTTCTAACAAAAATGAGGGAAAATTATTTTAATAAGAAAATTAAACTCGTATAATGAGGACAACAATATGCATCGTACCAATTATTGTGAATGTTCTAGTAGCATGTTTTGAAATGGCCACATTGTAATTTCTTATTAAAAATAATAATAATAAAAGAAAATTAAACTCGTAAAAAGCTCCAGCCAGGGCTGTCCACATAGCTCAGCAGACAAAAGAGCTTGCATAGGAAGGCCCAGGGCCGGGTTTCAATCTCCAGCGTGCTGTGCCAGCCCCGCCCCAGGGCGCCCTGAGACACAACGGAGGTTGGGTGTGGTGGCACACACCTGTAATCCTAGCACTTGGGAGGCTGAAAACAGGAGGATCACTACGAGTCCCATCTGTGTAGTGAGACCCTGCAGACCCAGTACTAAATACATGGGGGAAAAAAAGCACTAGCCTAGATGCGCTAATTTTTCATTAGGTTAAAGATTCTAGCTGGGCGCGGTGGCGCACACCTGTAATCCCAGCACTTGGGAGGCTGAGGCAGGAGGATCGATGGGAGTTTGTGACCAGCCTGGGCTACAAAAGTGAGCTCAAGGCCAGCCTCAACTGCATAGCGAGACCCTGTCTCCAAAAGACAAAAAAAAAAAAAAAAAAAAAAAAAAAAAAAAAAAAAAAAAAGATTCTTATGGTTTTTGTTGGCTCTGAACTTGTCAAAACCTGATGTAACTAAGGTTGGGGCCATAGCTCAGTATAAGACCCTGGTTTGGACTTCCAGTCTTGCAAAGTGTTAGGGGCACAAATGCTATAATTCTCCATAGTAAATCTATCTCTCCTAGTACTCTTTAAAATAATTGTCCAGAGAATAGTAATAGTAATGAAAAAGTTAAAAATGAAACAGAATTTCACTAACTGAAATAATAGGAATTTGACAGTATTTGTTGTATTACATAGTTTGGTATTCAACTAAGTTGTTCAAATTAACAGACATATGCATGCGAAATTGGAAGAAAGAAAAAAAGGTATTTAAAAAAGTAACAAGAGAAAAAGAGGGAAAAAAATTAAAAAAGAAGACCAAAAAGGAGTTAGGCATGACCTGCTCCTTCCCATACACCAACAGGAAGCCACAGGCCAGGTGTCCGAGCCACCCCGCTTCCGGACACGGACAAGCCTCCTTGCCCTGTTTCCTCCCCTGCCCTTCTCCTCTCAGTAATTTCTTCCAGGCTTATTCCCTTTGGACAGCATCTGTTCTACCCTTCAGATCTCCTTTTCTCTTTCAAGTTTGGATAGTAGGGAGACAACATGGCTGTTGTTGTTTTAATCTTTTATTTATTTATTTATTTACTACAGGGTCTCACCACACAGCTCAGACTTGTAGTGATCTTCCTGCCTCAGCCTCCCCAGAACTGGGATTATAGACATACACCACCATGCCTGGTTTCGGTGGCCAGCTTTGCCCACCTAGGGCTCTAGAGCTGGCACAGCATATGATGCTAGGGATTGAACTCAGGTCCTTGTACTTGCCAGGCAGGTACTCACACTGCCAAGCTATCTCCCCAGCCCAGCAATATAATGTTTGCACATGTGGGTCTGATTTACTTTATTTAACACATGTTGTTCCTTTTAAAAATTATTTTTCCATTTCAAATTCCATTTTCTTCTAGAAAATGTAAAAAACAAGCAGCATTCTGATTTTGAAGTATCGTCACCATACCATACTAAAAATTTGTGGATTCAGTCTACCAGAGCTTTTTGAAAACACCCTCTTTTCTGGGCGTGGTGGCATATGCCTGCAGTCCCAGCTAGTCAGAAGGCCACGGCAGGAGGACCACAAGTTCAAGATCAGCCAGATCAATTTAGTGAGACCCTGTTTCAAAATTTAAAAAACAAAACATTAAAACGGGCCAGAATGTGGCTCAGTGGGACAGCAGCCTAGGCTGGACTGCAGCACTGCTGTGAGCAACTGCAGCCCTGCACTCTCGGTAGGGCTGTCAGCAGATGTGCCTGCGCCTCGTGCTTTGCTTCTCCCGAGGCTACCCTTCTCCACTGAATGCACAGGGCCGCAGCTGCTACAGGTGCACAGAACGTAGGCTGCCTGGGACGTTCATTGCTGTGTTCCTTTAGCAACCCGCTGTCACCCCATGCCACCTGAACTAGCAGCTGGGGATGGACTGCGAACCCTCAACCCATTCTGTGAGAAGCTCAGCTGCTTCTCACCCTCAGGAGAAAGGGAGCCTATTCCACCTCTCTGCGCACTTGCTGCCTCGCTGCAGGGGTGCAGCGCACCCTTCTGCTTGAGCAAACTTGCCCTCGGGAGATGTCTTGGTGTCTGAGAGCTTTATTCTGTATTTCTGCACCAATAAATTGAGTCAACAGTAGCCAGGGATATAGCTCAGTGGCATATCTGCCTGCCTGGCAAGCACAAAGACCTGAGTTCAATCTCTGCTAATACAAAAAAAAAAAAAAAAAAAGGAATTCACACTACCAAAAAATGAAAAAGAAAAAGAAAACAGCCTGTGTTTGAAAGCCAGAGTGGTCAAGACAACTGCAACGCCACAGTGCAATCGCATGAGGTGGCACAAAGGGAAGCAGTTGTAGCTCCAACCAATACAGAGCTGGCTCTGGACAGAGGTCAAGATACAAAAGAAAGCCAGGCGTGGTGGCGCGCGCCTGCAATCCCAGCACTTGAGAGGCTGAGACAGGAGGATCAGTGTGAGTTCGAGACCAGCCTGGGCTACAAAAGTGAGCTCAAAGCCAGCCTGAACTTCATAGTGAGACCCTGTCTCAAAAAGACAAAAAAAAAAAAAAAACCAGGTACAAAGGAAGCAGGGACCATCTGAACTGTGGGGGTGGGACACAGCTACCCCCGAATGTGCTCTTGAGTGAGAATGTGTTGGCACTCCCTGGAGCTCAGGACCCAGAGAGCTGCTCTGCTGGCTGTCAGGTGAGACAGTAGGTGAGACAACAAACCCGAGATAATTTTCAAAAGTGTTTAAAAAGTGTGAAACAGGGTTTTAAAAACAAGAAATTAAGACAAACAATGAAAAAGAATTTAAATGACACAAGGAACTTGAGTCACTAAGCCAGGGAACAACTCCCACATCGAACATTAACACTGCAGCCCAACACATCCGCGCCTGCGTGGAGGGTCTGTCTCTCCACCCGGAATGCGGAAGGTGTGGGAGGTCCCACGCTTTCTGCAGCAGGACTACATCAAAGTGCCTAAGCTGACTCACCCCGGAGGTATTGTGGGGAACTGTGGAAACCAGGCCGGGGAGCACAGGGGCCTCTGAGGACCCCTCCCCAGTATATGTAAGCACAGAACTCGGAAGGCAGTGGTATGCTTAGGATGCTGTTTTCTAAAGGTGCCTTAAATTAAAATTGCAATCAGTATTTGAAAAACATCATATAAGTATATTTAAAGACAGAAAATAAGAAGTAAACTACCACTCAGCAGAAAACTGTTTATCTTGTGATTAGAAAATGGCAAGAAAAAGTGAACAGATTCTGGGGACTTACCATTCGGAAGCACACACCTGCAGGGGAGAAAAGAAAAAAAGAAATGTCAGTTTATCTTTTTAAAGACCTGTGTATTTCCACTCTTAACTCTCACGGCTTACTAAAGAGTTAGTAAATGAAATAAATAAAATCTTCAATATCTAAATAAACTCAAAGGGTGTTCCTCAAAATTATTTACTTTTAAAATAGATGATTTTTTGGAGAACTGATAATATTCTGTGACTGATGAATGATGAAATGCTGAGCTAGAATTCTATGTTCAAATGCCAAGGAAAACCCTTACACAAGAACAGTTAAGAGCCGGGTGTGGTGGCACATGCCTGTAATCCCAGCACTCAGGAGGCTGAGGCAGAAGGTTCAGTGCAAGTTCCAGACCAGCCTGGGTTACAAAAGTGAGCTTCAGGCCAGCCTGAACTGCATAGTGAGATCCTGTCTCAAAAAGACAAAGAAGAAGAGAAAGAAGAAGAAGAAGAAGAAGAAGAAGAAGAAGAAGAAGAAGAAGAAGAACAAGAAGAAGAAGAAGAAGAAGAGCTGAGGATATTTGGTGCAAAATTTACCCATCTCATCCTCCATTTTTAGAATTGCTTCTTTAAACACAAGAACTATTTACCTTGACACCTCTGGCTAAGAGCAAGAGTAAATGTAAAAGCTAAATTCAAGTTGAAATGTAATACTTTCTGCTTTTACTGTGTCTCTGGCTATAACTAGGCCACTGGAGCAACAGTGCAGTATGATATGCTTGACCATAACTGAGCTCTGAGGCCCAAAATGAAAATTAATTAAATGGAAATAATCCTTGGGATCTTTATGTATAGCTTACATTACATTCACCCTTTCATCGGGTAGACTGGGGAGCTTCACTGAGCCTGGTTATGGTGTCCGCATCAGAACCGCAGTGGACCAGGCCTCTCCATGTGGACTGACCCTCACAGCCTTAGTCACTTGCATGGCAGCAGTGCCATCTGGGAAGGAAATCGAGACCGGTGTGAGATTTCATATCCTGCTTGGTCTGGAGCCAAACACGGTTACAAACAGAACTGGGCCGTAAAGTGGAGTGAAAAGAGAGGAAGCTGGTGCCCAATGACCTAGATTACCTGCTGCGCCTTAGATAGGGAATGTGGGAGAGGCCTCGTGAGCCCAGAGGCAGGGTTTTTAGGCCATGATCGGGCCACAGAGGCGACACAGATGATGTGCTGCTAGGAGACAGGGTGTGGTCCAGAGAGCTGGTCTCTGGGGGTGTGGCTGGGAGGACACGTCTCCCCCTCCACAGGTCCTCCCTCCCTCTACTTCCGGGCCACCAGGGCTCTTCCACCACGCTGTGTCCGTGGGAAAGTCTGCTGAATATGGATTGAAGATGAAACACCAAAGATGAAAACCAAAATAGTCTTTCCTTCCTTAAGTTCGGGGTGCTGTGTCCAGCGAGAATAAAGACAGACAGGACCATCTGGAAAAAGGGAGCGCCCCCTCGCCTCTCCCGGAAACTGCAGACACAGTCCCGGTAGCAGAGCTGAGGTCAACCCTGCAAAGTGCAGGAGCTCCGGTGCACGAGGATGCGCAGAAAGGCTTCTTTGGGGCAGATGCATCCCCCAGCTTCCCTCCGAGACTCGGTCAGAACGGGTCTAAGAAGCAGCAGGAATATGTCAGGTACAGAAACGGAGAGTTTGTTCATACCTGTTACAGCTTAGTTTTGATTCCCGCCTAAACACACAGAACATTTTCTTTGTAGTATCCAAGAAACCAAACGAACTAAAAGGCCTACATTAGAGCAGGAGAAATAGCAATTAAAAGTACTTTGGGAATGGATAATCATGATAGAGCCATGGTCAAATACTATTCAGCAATAAAAAGAGTTCACAACAGATGCAAGCCACAACCACACAAGTCACAGGTAAATGAAAGGCGCTGTGCTAAGCCACAGAGGCTACACTCATGACGTGTGATTCCGCACCGGGGAAAAGGCAAAACTAAAGATGGAAAGAGACTGGTAGTTGTCAGAACCTGGGGGGAGAAGAGAAAGTACTAGAAAAAGAAGCGTGAGGGACCTCTGGGTGGCCATGTGGCTGCTCTATATCTCAACTGTGGTGGTGGCTACAGAATGCCAAATGAAATGGAAAATGTGGAAAATTAATTGGGAAGTCACAGGACGTAGCTCAAATCACCTCTGAAAAGGCCAAAAGTTATTGCTTCTGTGCACAGCAACGGACCCTGCTCAAGGGAACGTAGAAGGTCGGCAGCTTACATGTCGTCATAGCTTTGCAAGCAGATTTGTAATGCTTCCTGGCGGCATTATAGTGTACTGCCAAATGAACGTGAGGAAAAAGCAGTCCAGCAATAAAGACAGGACGGTATCACCAGTGGGACTTTTACAGGGCTGTAAGGATATTCCCAAAGCTAGGTGCAAATGTGGAGGAATGGTGAGCGGACGTGCTGGTCTCCATGGAACTGGGAAGGCGGTCTGCTGAGATGCAGGAAAGGGCCTCCGTAGGTGCAAAGGGAGTCAGCCCAAGACTCAAGAAACGTCAGGCCAACCAAACCGCGGAGAAGAAACAAAACAGGCAGCAACATAGGCACAACTGCACAGACAGAGGCGGCAAGTCTTTTTACCATGCAAGTAAAAGGGTCCCAGGACACAGCAAGCCCCGACCCAGTAAGCAGACTTCAGGGGCAGGTAAGTCTGCGTCACGCGCATTTGCCCTTGAGCTTCCCCACAGATAACAACCCCAGGTATTAGCATTATGAGAAGAGGATCACATGAAATGAAAGCCACAAAAACTTGGAAGCACATGGTCTCTCCCTGCCACTTAGAGTGGTGCTTCAACCAGCAGCCTCTACAGGTTCTTTGTGAAACACAAATTCCCGGACCTCTCCTCAGCCTCCTGAAGTGGAAACTCTGTGGGTAGAGTCCGTAAGTCTGGTTAGCACGCTCGCTCTCCGGGTGATTCGTAAACCTGCTGAAGTTTAGAACCAGTGGCTGGCGATACCTTGAAGGAAGACGTAGGTGAGATATGAAAGGGGTTGATACTTAAGGGGAGGGTTTGCATCATAGAGCAGGGCTAGAGCTTAGCCGTAGGGCATGCCCGGCATGCACGCGGTCCTGCAGGACATCCTCAGTTTCTCCAGGAACAGTCGCTTCACAAAGAGGAAAACTAGAAACGCACGTGAAGCACTGGCTGAGCACCCGGCTCTCTGACACACTTCCCTCTGACACAGCTAAGTTGACGTTGGTAACAAGCGATGCACTTGCCCATTGACGTTGCCTCGCCTATCTGCAGGTCAGCGGTGCTACCGGAAAGGACCCGGGGGCGCTGGGAAGGTGAGCCGTCCTTTCCTGCACCCTACCTCAACCTGCTGCTGGAGCGTCTTAGGCTGCCTGGCACTTCACACTCCCTACACCTCCTGCCAGAAGCACCAGAGAGGTGAGTCCACGCCTCACCTCAGGCCCCAGCAAGGAACAACATTTAGGAATCCCAGGAGCCCCCAGCCATCTGTCCTTTGAGGCTTAAAGTGAAGGAGCGCAAGCAGTTTTTACAACATGCGCTGCACACGCAGACTCCGCTAATTGCACGTCACAGGTTAAGGAAATTAGCTACAATCTGTTGGCGGAGCAATGTTCTCCACACAACATAATCTAAGAATCACAAAGCTCAGATATTTTCAAGATACGTCTTTAAGGGTTTAGGAGATAGCTCAGTGGCAGAGCATTTGCCCAGCCTGTGTGAGGCCTGGGTTTGATCCCCATCACTATGAAAGAATTGTCTAATTCTACACACAAAGGACATGTTTGATGAAAAATAAAATAAGCCTGAGAGTATAGGGACTGTGTTCCAGTCACGCACAAAAGTTAGAATGCTAAGATGACGGCATCACACAGGGAAGAGCTGTGCAAGGACCCGAGGCTGGGATGGGGGACAGGTACGTGCCACATAGATAAACATTCAAAATCAAGAATTCTCTCATTGCCAGGCATGGGGGCGCACGCCTGTAGTCCCAGCACTTGGGGCAGGAGGATTGGGGCAAGCTCAAGACCAGCAGAGATACGTTTTAAGATGTATTTAATAGGGCCGGCCAAATAGCTCAGTGGATTAAAGTGCCTGCTGAGGCACACGCTGCAGCCAGGGTTCAATCACAGGCATGCTGTGCCAGCCCCACCGCTGGGGCACACCAAGATGGCAATGGAGACTGGGAGAGGTGGCGTGCGCCTGTAATCCCAGCTCTTGGGAGGCTGAACAGAGGCAGATCACCACAAGTCCATCTATGCAGTGAGACCTTGTAGAGCCTCCCTAAAATATAAGAAATAAAATCAAATAATGCATAAAATGTATCTAATATATGAGTCCCTGCAGCAGGCACGGCTCATTGTGCCCCCGGAACCCACCTTCCCCTGCTGCCTTCTACCAGAACTCTGGCCTTACCTGGTAAAGGCAAAGCGCTCCTTTCTGTTTCCCAGTCTTCCTTACCCCAGGGGTGGCCAGTGCAAACTAAAACATATGCCCAGGTGCCAGGAAAGCCCTTCGCAGGCACTGGTTGGGCCAGGGCCACTACAGTCATGTCCCTCCTTGCTAGGAGATACAGCAGGCACTGCAGTGGGCAGCTTCTAGCCACGAGGAAAGGGCCGGTGCACCCTGAGCCCTGGCTCTGCCTCCTACGAGCTCAGGCTGCCTGGGATGAGGGGACGCAAGGAACAGGACAAGGGGAGCAGGCGCGGGTGTCCACGTGGGGATGCTGGGAATGTTCTGGACGTAGCAACAATGGTTGCAAAGCCTTGTGAATACGCAAAATCACAGCATATTTAGGGTTTGTGAATTGTGCCTCCATATTTTAAATGGCACACACACGTGCACAACAGAAGCAGAATTCAGAAAACAGAACCGTGGCGTAACCCTTCCTACCTCTGTGTGGAGAACGAGGTCTGCCGCTCTCCAGTTTCACCTACCATATCTCTCTATTGTTCCAGACCCAAAACACTCTGTGGTGCAGATCATCTTGAAGTATTCAAGCAGAACTAAAAGGATCAGCTCTCCTTAGCCTTCACACTGACTTCTGGAGGAGAAAACTCTTTGCTCCCCAGAGACAGTTCCCTCCGAGAAGAGGAGTGTCACTAGTATGACATCCCTGGCTACCCTCTACCTGACCCATTCCTCCTCAGGGACGTGCAGTGGCTCATCTAATGTGTGAGTAACAAGGAGGAGCACTCACGCGCCAGATGCTCCTTCTTTCCAGGGAAGGAGTCACCGACGGGCTCCTCCTTCTGCCTGCCCTGGGGCAGCTCTGCCTGCGCCTGGCTGAGCACTTCCTTGGCAGTCCTGGTCAGTATGAAGCCCAGTCACCTGCAGATAGGTGTCACACTGCCCAAACTCCGCTCTGCTCTTGGTCTTCCTTGCGAACGGCTCTCTTAACGGCAATTGATGTTATTTACTGGACTCTCCTGCAACACCCACCCTGAAGTCCCGAGAAGGAATCTGTCCAAGGGACTTGGAGGCCAGCCCGTTAACTTTCTGCAGAGCAGGGAATCCTGCAGAAATGAGCTACTCAAAGCTCTGTAGCTCTTGGAATTTACCAGCACCTCTGAGATTCCTGACCCCTACTCTGACGCATACTGTGCAGCTAAAGACATCTACAAAAAAGAAAAGGTGCCCATGGAGACAGAGTTCCTGCAGCTATGGGCACTGGCTGGAAACACGGCACGCCTAGGTCACAGCCTCTGCAGAAGAAGACGCTTCCCTGGGCTCTCAGCCTCCCGGGCCTCTTCCACCTCGCTTGCTAAGGAGAAAGGAAACTGCCCTGACACACTGCTCTGGAAGCTGGGACACTGTCGCCCATTCAGTCACGCCAGGCTCCAGTACGGGGTAGGGCTTGGCCATGGCTCCACTGATCACAACTGTTCCCCTATTTGTGGAAAGATGGATCGGTGGGGAACGGCCGTCTGTTTTGCAAATATTCTTTAAGTCTACAAAGTAGCGCTGGTGTTTAAAGACACCATGTGATGAATTTTCAATGCCAGCAGTATTCAGTACCGGATTTTCATATTGTGACGCTCTCCACCCTGGGACCTCACTGCCTGTGTCAGCTGTGAATGCAGGACATGTTCTGGTTAATTCCTTACCAAGCAGCCCTTAGTGGGTTTTTTTTGTTTTGTTTTGTTTTGTTTTTGTCTTTTTTGAGACAGGGTCTCGCTATGCAGTTGAGGCTGGCCTTGAGCTCACTGGTCTCAAACTCGCACCAATCCTCCTGCCTCAGCCTCCCGAGTGCTGGGATTACAGGCGTGAGCCACCACGCCCGGCTCCTTAGTGGTTTTAAAGATCATTAACTGTTTTAAAATTGCTCCTTACATGGAACAAAATTCTGCCTCACTCAGCCTTCCTGCGCGACCAGGGTCTGATTCCCTAGAGCCACGCGCTGCGCTGAAAGTCACCACTCCACTGCTTCCTCTCAAAGGTGACTGTGCCACGTGGGGCACTGTGGGGGAGGCACAAGCCTGGCCAGAGCGCAGCCCCGCAGGGGACCTGAAGGCACCAGCCTCACTCAACATGCTATCCTGCTGCCTAGTGAAGGGCACAAAGCGTCACAGTGGAAAGCGGAATGAAGGAAAGAAAAACAAAAACAAGAAGAGAACGGAACTGAAGTGCCGTGCTATAGATCGAAGAATCGGAAGGGAGGGATTCAGGGTTAGCCATGTCTAGATCACTTCACTTCAATGGACTTTAATCTTCAACCTCTCACACCCAGCTTTTCCCTTTACCCAGCCATGTGAGGATGGGTAAAATTATATGTGTACCAGATAAAGCCACTTAATAATTAATTCCAGTTCATGCTTTCAAGCAATCGTTCAGAAAATTGCTGTCTAAACCAGGCATGGAGAAGCATTCATATAATCCCCACTCTCTGGAAGACTAAATCACTAAGTTGCCTAGCCAGGGCTCAGACCTGTGATCCTGCTGTCTCAGCTTGCTGAGCGCTGGCATTACGGATTTGTGTCACCACACCTAGCTTACGACAATGTCTTTAATTACCATCCATTTTATATTGCTAAATTTAAAATTTTTACTTTTGATGATCTATGGTCAGTTACTTCAACATAATCATGACTTGCACAAAATGCGAGTGGTGTCTGTTTCTTAGGTGATCACAAGAAAACTGTGATCAGTTCTGTAAAAGAGACCAAAATCAGAACACAGAAACAGTGACCAAGAATGCCAGCGCACCAGAGGCTGGACCAGGCTGCAGCTTGCTGGCCGGGCTGGCTGCTGCCCAGGCACACAGCTTCCCTGTGAAAACTTGAAGGGACCAACTTTTCTATCTTCACTTTCCGTATGGACTCACTCCTAAAAGTGACCTGAGATCTGTGTGTCATGGTTTTCCTTCCTCTTTCTTCACAATCAGCCTCTGAAAGAAAGGCTCTTTATGAAAAATAATAATAAAGGGGCCTGGCAGGATGGCTCAGTGGTCTAAAGCGCCTGCTTAGGAAAGCTTAGGTGGCTACAGGGACCGCAGTTCGGTCCCCGGCACCACATTGCTGCACCAGCCCTGCCCTCAGGGCAGGCTGAGCCAGCCATACAAATAAACAAATAAACAAAAGTTCTGAAACAAGAAAAAAAAATTTAAAAAGAAAAGAAAAATAATAATAAATGTAAAACGTCTAACATACCAAAATAGAAAGGTAATTCAGTCCTTCTTTTCATTCAGGGTCAGTAAGTATTCCTGGTTTTCTCATTAAGAAATAAATTCCTAATATAAACTTTTTAAATTTAGTAATGTTGGGCTGGGGAGATAGCTCAGTGGTCTAAGCACCGCCCTGGCAAACACAGGACCTGGGTTTGACCCCCAGTACCACATGCTGCACCAGCCCTAGGACCCCAGCTGTAGCAGGCCAGCCACAAAAACAAGGCATGGTAGTACCTGCCTGAAATCCCAGCACTGGGGAGGCTGAAACAGGCGATTACTACGAGTCAGAGCTGCGTAGCAAGACCCCGTATCAAATACATAAATGAAGAAAAAAAACTTTAGTAATAGTTTACCAAATTTACTGTTTTAATATATTTGCTAGTTTTTATCAACTATGGTCTAATAATAATTGCAATAGTAACATAATTCAGAAGAGAAAATTAATATTCCCAGCCTTATTATCAAAGGACATTAAGAAAAAATATTTCATATATGCTCATACGCTGCAGAAAAAGGGCGATCTCGACGCCGCCGCATCAGCCCTTCTTCCGCCCACTTCAGCCTTGCCCTCACTAAGGGAAAACGCGCAGGCGCGCTCTACTGCCCGTCCCTCGGCCGCCCTCCGCATTGCCCCGCCCATCCGTCCCGCCCTTTCGCGCATGCGCACTGCGCCTCCTTGGCTCCCTCGCCTGCTGTGTCATGGCCGAGCGGAAGTGCCAGTCTCACAGGGACAGGGCATCCGTTACAGCGGAAGGTGCCTCCCACAGCTTTCTCTTTTCCTCCCGTAACACTTTTCTGATCACCCATTTTAGGAGTCCCCCTACCCTGCACTCGGCCGAACACCTCGTAGTCCACCGACTTTAGCGGCGCGGCGGTAGACATGGCGGCGGCGAGCGCTCTGCCGAGGAACCGGGGCGCGGAGAGGGCGGCGGCCGACGGGAGCAAGAGGCACATGGGCCGCTCGGCGCTCCCGCGCCTGTCCGCAGCTGGTCACGCGTCGGAAGGCGGCGAATGAGGCGAGCGGCGCGAATGCCCCCGCTCCCTGGGCGCGGGCGCCGGCGCTGGCGCGGGAGACGCAGCGCTGGGATCGAGCCCGGTCCGGGACCGCAGCCCAGTGCCTGCGGAGTGCAGGTGGAGTGTTAGCATGGGCACCCATGCTAGCATGGAACAGACCGAGCCGACATGAGCACACAGGTGACGAGGGCAGACCGAGCTGACCCACGGGCACACGTGTGACGAGGGCGGATGGAACTGACCCACGTAGTCCAGGCCTCGTGCCCCGCTCCCCGGGAGTGAGGGTCATTTTTTCAAGCCTTGTTCGGTTTGGTTTGGGTATCGAGACAGGATCCCGTTCATGCTGGCCTTCCATTCACTTTGTAGTCCAGGCTGGCCTCGAACTCACGGGGATCCTCGAGCCTCAGCCACCTGAGTGCTGGCATTGCCGGCGTGCCCTACCGCACCCTGCGAGGCAGTCACCACGCGGTACCTCCGTATTTCCTCATGCTGACGAGTTTCGCAGCCTTCCGTCAGTAGTATCTCCCCCTTTGAGCTCTTTCTCACCCCTCGCATCCAGGATGTGCTGTGGAATCTGAAGGGCCTCGCCCGTTGGGTTCACGAATGCTCAGTGCTGACAGCTTTGACACAACTCCGCAGGTGAGGTCTACAGTGTTTTGAGTTAGAAAAGCATTGGACCTCTACCCCGCCTCTAAGTAGATAGTGATATTTTCCGGGATGAGACACTTTAAAAATCCACATTCTGGGGCCTGGCAGGATGGCTCAGTGGTCTAAAGCGCCTGCTTAGGAAAGCTTAGGCAGCTGCAGGGACCGGGGTTCGATCCCTGGCACCACATGCTGCGCCAGCCCTGCCCTCATTGCCAGGCTGAGCCAGCCATAAAAATAAATAAATAGCCGGGCGTGGTGGCGCACGCCTGTAATCCCAGCACTCGGGAGGCTGAGGCAGGAGGATCGGTGCGAGTTCGAGACCAGCCTAGGCTACAAAAGTGAGCTCAAGGCCAGCCTCAACTGCATAGCGAGACCCTGTCTCAAAAAGACTAAATAAATAAATAAATAAATAAATAAATAAAAGTTCTGAAACAAGAAAAATAATAATAATAATAAACTAAAAAAATCAAAATTCTTATGCTAGTGGAAATTTTTTTAAAAAGTAATTATCTTGAGTCTTGTTTTAGAGAATTTTATTCCCTAAGGAGCTAGTTTAGTCTTTTAACTGTAACAATCTGTCACTCCAGAGTATCTGAATACAGCTTTTAGTAATCTGCTTCTGGGATTCGAAATCCTTTTGTGTGGAAGGGTTTACCTTTCTCTGTTGGTTAGCCTTTTACTTTCACATATTTGTGGGTATCTAGCCTCTCCTGCACCCGATTCACTGTTAGGTGCCAGTTCTGTCAGGAAATGTCAAAAATCATCCAAAACCTGGTTAGAATGTGGTCAGATAAAATATATCCCTGGGTGCTATCTGGATTGTGCAACCTGATGAAGGCTTTGGCTTATTATAGACAGTGTAACCTAACTTGCTTCCCAGGTCCTTGCGTGGCCTAGGGGAGCTGACCGTGTCCGCCCTCTGCTCCATTGGCAGTCGAGTCTGAGCCCTCAGCCTCTCCTAACTTGTTACCACAGTTTCTCAGTCTTACAGCCAACCTGGAGTCACAATACTCAGTTATTTTCATTTGAATAGAGAAGTTAAAAAACAACAAAAAAAGACTGCTTTGGACCTGCCTCATCTGCACACTCCTGCTAGTCTGGCCTGCCCATCCTGCTCAGTGGCCTTTGCATACCGATAGATTTCACCCTAGTTGTTCCTCTTGTGCCCCTGTCCCAGGCATTCCCAACCACTGACGGAGAAGATCAGCAGCTTCCTTAATGCTTGTCTTTTCCCCGTGTTATGCAAGAGTACCCCTGCCAGGTATTACACAGCTTCATTTTCAGTTTAGAAGTGCTGTAGCAATCATTGACGCTTGCTTAGCTAAAAAACTTACTGCAGCTGCCAACAGCAGAACATCAGCAAGGGGAATTGTTAGGCACGTTGCAGCATGCATTGGCAGTAGCTTGTGTTTCTAAGGCTTCAGAAAATTTAAGCAAATGTTCTAATACTGAAGCAAATTTTAGGTAACAAATGCCTGAAGAATTCAAAATACAAGGGAAAACTCCACAAGCCTAATCCTGTCACCATTTTAGTATTCTCTCCCTCTCCTCTCTACCCCTGTATATGTAGATGTGTTCCTTATTTTTAGTGAAGCAGTGTCCTGCACTGCTTCAAAAGGTTTACCTTTTATGGCCTTCTTGACTCTGGGGATGAGCTACAAGTCACGCAGTGCCAGATCGGGTGAATATGCTTGACGCCTGTCATTCTGCTGGGTGGTGCTCAGCGGTGGCCTGTGCCCTGCTTTGTGGTTGTAGCCTGCAAAGATACTCATCAGAGAGGACTTCCAGAGCATACCTGCAATCCTAGCGCTCAGGAGGCTGAGGCAGGAGGATCGTTGAGAGTTCAAGACCAGCATGAATTGTATAGTGAGACCATTGTCTCAAAAAAACAAAAGAAAGGACTTTCAGATCTGCTTCAGGAAGAGGCAAGAATGATGAAGAAATGAATGTGCTCAGAGTAAAGGGAATAGCTCAGCGCACTAAGTGCTTGCTTAGGTAAGTGCCGGGGCCAGGGTTCAGTCCCTAGCACCACAGGCTGCACCAGCCCTGCCCTTGGGCTCGCTAAGCTGGGGACTCCAGCACTAGGGAGACAGAAGTCAGGAGGACCACTACCAATCTGGGCTGTGTAGTGAAATCCTGCGCAAAAGAAAAGGAAAAAAACCTCAAAGGGGAATCTTAAGGGTAATTAATGACAATGTTTCTTCAATTAAAATATATAAACATCCTATACCACAAATTCAGCTTTTATCTTCCATGTTATATTTTCAATAACTATGTTAATAGCCGGGTGTGGTGGCTCACACCTGTAATCCCAGCACTTGGGAGGCTGAGGCAGGAGGATTGGTACAAGTTTGAGACCAGCCTGGGCTACAAACGTGAGCTCAAGGCCAGCCTGAACTGCATAGAGAGACCCTGTCTCCAAAACAACAACAACAAAAATTAGGGGTGAATATGTTAATAATTTCATGACATTAAGTGGATGTAGCCATAAAGTTACCTGCTCGTCCCTGTTTTTATACATCCAGGTTGTTTCTCATTTTCCACTATGATTAAAAAAAAAAAAAAAAAAATGCAAAGGAGAGCCGGGAGGATAACTCAGCAGAATAAATACTTAACTGGCAAACCCAAGGCCCTGAGTTTGATCCCTGGTACCACCAAAAATAATTAATGATGATAATAATGGAAAGGAACTTTGCCTGCATGTAGCTCCCTCATATTTTTAAACCAGAAGCTAGAATATTTCAAGCATACCAGAACCTGACTGTTAGGTACAGACTCACGCCATCGACCAGACCGAGCATTCTGACGTGCGTAGATTGATTAGGGGCGTCAAGGTTAGCTGCCTAGCAGACCAAGACAACAGCAAATAAAGGGGAGACAGGAGACTTTATAGGGTCTCTCAGGGAGGCTGACCGCAGGCTGGTGCAGTGGAGGGAGAGCTAACCTTGGCGGGGCTGCCTGGTCTGTCGGGAACCTTTGATGCTAACAGAGTCTCTGTGGTTGCCTGCCCAGGTCAGAGTCAGCTGGGCTTGAGCTTGGGTCTTGGGCTTGATTCTGTGTGGGCCAAGGGGGAGAGACATTGGGGACAGGGTATCTGGATAACCAAGAGGGGGAGTGTTTGGAACAAGGGGCCTGGGAAACTGACTCCTGACCTATCACTAGGCTTTTGGGGAGGGTTTCTTGAGGTATCCCTGACTGCTTTTGAATTTGCCATCCTCCTGCCTCAGCCTCCTGAGTAGCTGGGATTACAGGCTTATGCCACCATGCTCAGATGGACCTATTGTTCCTGGTAGAAATGAAAAGGTTTCCAACCTAAATACAGTACAGCCAACACGGTAATGTCATTAGACGATTCGTCTCTCACTATATAGATAGCTCAGGCTGGCTTCAAACTCTCTATCTTCTTTTCTCAGTCTCTCAAATGATCAAATTCCTGCCCCTGGCTGAGCTTTTTACTTTTTATGCCAAGAAATAAGTGTATGCAGGCTCTCTGCATACAATGCATGATTGAATTATAATAAAAGTTGAGATTTTATGACCTGGCCACTCAGTAATTCTGAAACCTGAACAGAGAGCTAAAAAGTTTCAGAATAGTAAGAACAAAAGCCCTTTGCTCTTTTATCCACCTTTTCTGGAATATTGCAGCTACTCTAAATCTTCCCACATCTGCTGGGTCCTCTTTCCAACTGCCTGCCACACCTCAGCCAAGTTATTTATAGCAGTACACTTTGAATAAGCCCTGTATTGCTATGGTTGAAATTAAACCCCAGTCAAATTATTTTCTTCCTTGAGCCTTTGAAACAATTTATGATGCTGGAACATGTTCAGGATCATGTCTGCCTATATAGGATGGGTGTGAAAGATGATCAGGCCCTGGAGCCTGGGCGGTGAGGCAGACAGAAACAATAGCTTCTCTGTCTCACTGACGCTGGGCCTGGTGCTACCACGTGGACAGCTCTGACTGAGGCTGGGGCTGGTGCCACCAAGTGGAGAGCTCTGACTGACGCTGGGCCTCGAGCTACCATGTGGAGAGCTCTGACTGAGGCTGGGCCTCGAGCTACCACGTGGAGAGCTCTGACTGAGGCTGGGCCTGGCGCCACCACGTGGAGAGCTCTGACTGACGCTGGGCCTCGAGCTACCGCGTGGAGAGCTCTGACGGAGGCTGGGGCTGGCGCTACCACGTGGAGAGCTCTGACAGACCGAAAGGCTCAGCTGAGAGTGAGTCTTCGGAACTATATGTTGAGATATAATTGATCTCAAGGACAACCAGAATTACTGCGTAAACGTTTCTTTCCCTAAATTTAAAATACATATCTAAGCTGGGCATGGTGGCGCACGCCTGTAATCCCAGCACTCGGGAGGCTGAGGCAGGAGGATCAGTGCGAGTTCGAGACCAGCCTGGGCTACAAAAGTGAGCTCAAGGCCAGCCTGAACTGCATAGCGAGACCCTGTCTCAAAAAGACAAAAAAAAAAAAAAAATCTATTTAGTACTGGAGATTGAACTCGGGCCCTTGTGCATGCCAGGCAGACATTTAAGCCACTGAGCTAACTCCCCACTGAGCTATATTTGATTTTTGCAGCCCTGGGGATTAAGTCCATGGCATTTGCACTGCCCAGATTGGGCTCAAACTTGTGATCTTCCTGCCCCAGCTCCAGAGAGTACTGATACATATGCCACCATGCCCGAGTAGATAGCTAGCTTCCTAGAAGACACTCATTTTATTACAATTTATCAGATAATTGCTTGTAGTCATGCTTTAGGTACTTGTCATCTTGGTCTTCTAAATGTATAGCCTTTCTAATGTCATATCAATTATTACTATACTCTTAAACATAAATTTTTTTAAAAAGACACAAGAACAAAAATTTTAGATTTCTGGAATACAGTAATATGCAATCATATGTCCTATCTTACATAACTGTAACTGCCAGTCTGAGCTCTGATGATGAAAAAATAACAACCATTGTTAATCGGCTATTCTTGCTCCGAAAATCTGTGGCATATGAATTGTTGTATGCTGTGCTGTTCCTGTCATTGTTTCTCATGTTCTTGCTTTTGTCTTTTTTCAAAATGAAATTGTAAACAAGGAAATTGCTTATACATTTTATCAGCATATTTCCTTCTCAGAGGAGACTTTGCCCCAAGTTTGAATCATTTTCACTGTACCATCATCCAATTTAGTTTTAAAATCGCAAAAGCACTCCTCCCTTTCATAGCAGCACATGCTGTGCAGGCTAAGGAAGGAAAGGCAGCGGCCACATCCGCACTGTCCCTTCGTCGTCCCCCGCTCCGCCGAGAAGCAAAAGGAACAGGCCCCTCTCCAGACTGACTCCTTCGCAGGCTTCTAGGAGGGAGCTTGAGCCAGGAAGATCCCTGAGCATTTGAGACCAGCCTGAAGGCTACAAAAGTGAGCACAAGGCCAGTCCGAACTACATGGTGCTACCCTGTCTCAAATAAGGATGGGAGGGCCCCCACTCAAGACCCCCTCCTGCCCCTCAGACAGGAACTTTTCCTCTCTCAATACTATGTTCTGCTCATTTAAAAAATTAAATAAGTAGATATGGGCAGGCCAAATAGCTCAGCAGACTAAACCTGGGGGTCCATCCCCCAGCCTGCAGGGTCGGTCCCGTCCCCAGCTCTTTGGAGGCTGTAAACAGGAGGATCACTATAAGTGCAAACTAGCAGTGAGACCCTAAATGCCCTATAGACCCTTCTCTACAAAAAATACAAATAAGTAAATATTCCAGAATTATTACTAACATATGGGTTATTAGCAGTGTGGGCACTTTTTAAAAGATTCATTTCCTGGGTGCAGGGTCTCAGTATGTAGTGTGGACTCCATGGTTCTCCTGTCTCAGCCTCCCCAGCGCTGGGATTACAGGTGCGCCACCACACCTGGCCTCAGCGGCTGGCACGGCACAAGGCCTGCAGGGCCTGCAGCGCCAGGAATCAAACCTGGGTCCTAGCGCTTGCCAGGCAGGCACTCGAGCCACTGAGCTGTATCCCTGGCCCAAAACCTGTTTTCACACAGGGCAGCCAGCTATGGCAGCACACGCCTGTAATCTCAGCACTCAAGAAGATCACTGCAAGTTTGAGTCCAGCCTGTGCTGCAAAGTGAGCTCAAGGCCAGCCGGAACTACATAGCTACACCCTACCTACAAAAGACAAAAAAAGAAGGGGGGGGGCTGGCAGGATGGCTCAGTGGTCTAAAGCGCCTAGGAGGGCTTGGGCGGCTGCAGGGACCGCGGTTCAATCCCCAGCACCACATGCTGTGCCAGCCCTGCCCTTGGGGCAGGCTGAGCCGGCCATAAAAATAAATAAATAAACAAAGCTTCTGAAACAAGGAAAAAAAAAAACTGAAAACGTTAAAACAAAAATTAAAAGTCAATGAAGCCGGGCGCGGTGGCGCACGCCTGTAATCCCAGCACTTGGGAGGCTGAGGCAGGAGGATCAGTGCGAGTTCGAGACCAGCCTGGGCTACAAAAGTGAGCTCAAGGTCAGCCTGAACTGCATAGTGAGACCCTGTCTCAAAAAGACAAAAAAAAGTCAATGAAGTTAACTCCTTAGGCAAAAACCCTGGATTCAGGGCCAGCCAGATAGCTCAGCGGATCAAAGCGCCTATTTAGGCAGATGCAGGGGTCACAGGTTTGATCCCCGGCATGTCACGCCGTCATCCCTCACCCCGAGACACGCTAACACAGTGACTGAAACCAGGCATGGTGGCACATGCCTATAATTCCAGCCCTTGGAAGGCTGAAAAACAGGAGGACCACTGTGGGTGCAGTCTGTGTAGTGAGACCGTCAAGACCCTGTGCTATATACAAAAAAACAAGCTGGGTCCTCACCTACACCTCAAAATGAACAAAAAAGCACTGAGGAAATATGAAAATAAAGTATGGATTTTAGTTACTGAGTTATCAATATTAATTATGCAAAATGAGCCATTTATTACTAATATTACAACATGAATGACAACTACGCAGTAATTTTATAAATTTAAATCTGTTCTAAAATTAAAAGTTTGGTCTTCAAAAGTCCATTTTAATATCCTGTTTATACTTTTGATCGCACACGCACACACACACACATGTGGCTCTCGTCCCGGCTGCACATTGCCCACGGGGGGCCAAGCAGTCCCGAGGACACACATGGCCACAGAGCGGATTGGACATGCCGTGGATTCCGGCACAGAGAGCATCAGGGCACACCCCAGGCGCCTGCCCCCATGCGAGGCTCAGCCTGCCAGCCCGCGACCCGGGGCCTCTCGGGCTAGCCCTCCCCACCGCTCCACAGCCACTAAATACCGAACGCTTAGTCCATTTTAAACTTTTAAAAAGTGGTTATTTTTCTAAATAGACCTCGGCCAGTTCAGTGAGTGAAAGCCAACTCTTGACCGTAGAAATAGATCACAGATGAGGCAGGATGGCGGCTCAGCTGGGCCACCCCTTTTGCCCACGAAGGGCGTTAAATTCCCAGTACTAGGGAAGAGGACGCAGTGCAGTGTAGCGCCCTTGCCTGGTGTACACGAGGACGTGGGCTCAGTCCCCAGAGCACGCGCACGCACACGCACATGCACACATTAACAAATAAAAACTAAGAATAGCTATAGACTAAAGGCAGAGCTTTTGAAAAATAAGCTGCTACTGAAGACTCGTAGGATAAAGGCCTAGGCAGCTTATATTCTGTAAATTAGCTACATCCTGTTCATTTATTTTCATATGGCTTTGAGGCGCAGCTGCGTCATTTTCAGATTAATGACGTAATAACATTTACCAGAACCGTTGCAGCCCTCTGTTCCGGTGAGCGCAGCACAATTTCTGGTTCGCTGCTGCCACCTAGCGACCATCCAGGGAAACACAGGTCCTGGGCCCAGAATTGCCGTGTCAGGAGCGTGGGCTGTGGCTTATAGACCCAGATGTTCCGCAAAGCCTCAAGGGCTCGCGGTGGGGTTTAGGAATGACTGGATCACAGGGGCAGGACGCTCGGCACGTAGCCTCCAGGACCCGCGGCCTGGAAGCGTGCCTCTCCCCGCTCCCCGCTTGCTCTCTCTGCTTCCCACTGCCCTGCTTGAGGTTTCTGTGCCTCTCCTCCGCCAGGCCCCTTTGCCATGCTGTACTGCCTTGGGCCACCCGTATGGACCAAAACTCCTACAAACTGTGAGCTAAAACAAACCTTTCCGGGCCCGCGACATGGTTCAGCAGTCTAAAGCGCCTGTTTAAGCAAGCTTAGGCAAGTACAGGGACCGCGGTTTGATACCCAGCACACATGCTATGCCAGCCCCACCCCCCAGGGCAGGCTGAGCCGGCCATAATATAAAAAATAAAAATAAAATAAGAAACCTTTCCTTCCTGAGTATAGCTGTCAGGCTTGGGTTCCAACAATGAGAAGGTACACAAGACAGATTTTGGTGCTAGAGAACTGGGGTCTTCGCTGGGATGTGGCCCTGGAATATGGAAGTCAAGCATAATGGGAGACCCTGGTCAAATTCCCAAAGACTTGAACATTGGTACATTAAAAAGAAAGAAAAAAGCCGGGCGTGGTGGCGCATGCCTGTAATCCCAGCACTCAGGAGGCTGAGGCAGGAGGATCAGTGTGAGTTCAAGACCAGCCTGGGCTACAAAAGTGAGCTCAAGGCCAGCCTGAACTGCATAGTGAGACCCTGTCTCAAAAGACAAAAAAAAAAAAAAAAAAGAGAAAGAAAGAAAAGACCAGTCTCAGAGGTTTCAGTTAGGAGCAAGGGCTGTGTTGGCAGTTGGGACACCAGGCCATTGTCTCATGCTTTGATGGAACGTGTCTACATTTTACTCTTGTCCTGAGACAAGAGACACTGAAATCAAATGCAGTGGACTAATTAATCTGGTAGAGGAAATATCAAGGCAGCCAAATATTCAGTCTATAGCCTGGGTACTGTTGAGGTATTTCATCCAGCTACACTGAGAATCAAGAGCAATGGCCAAATAGACTGATTTAAAGTTTTGAACTTCGCCAGAGCAAAATTGAAAAGGTAAGACATACTAATATGGCTTTACTTTTTATGCCTCATGGTTAAACTTTTCTGCTGGGTGGTCAAGGCCAAGTTAAAGCAAGACCTATATAACAAAACATGTAATTTTTATATCTGACAATGTCAGTCAAATCCCCTCAGGATTTACCTTGAAACCATGTACAGCGCTTTGTAGAACTTCTGTCAGTGTTAGCCATCTGGATGAGTCACAGCCATTGCTTGACCAGTTTGCTCTCTGTGAAATCCTGAAAGAATGTTTTCTCCCCAGGTGACTCTCCTTAGGCACACTGAACATCACCGCTCCCTTTCCTCTGTGGCCCCATAAGAGCAGACACTGTATCTATGCACCACTCCTTCTTCTCAAGCTAGAAAGCTTCTATTCCTCACACTCCAAGCATGTGGCTCTGAGAAGGACAGTGATAATGATTCTCTATTCCTTTTCCTAACATACTATTCCTCCTTTTTCCTCTGCCTTTTTGATGCCTCATTCCTCCCCTGTGAGGCTGTGGGATCTGCAGGCTGACCCAGCTCAGAGGTGGCACACAACCCAACTCTAATCAGAGTGTGTCATGGCTCTGGTACAATAACTGATGCCAGCATGAACACAACCAGGAAAACAGGCCAGCCCGAGCCTGCTCAGAGGCTTTCCAGGAACCGCGAGAAGTGAGGCCTCCCTTGGAGATTCGTAGGACACCTGAGTCACTTAATGCTGCCCCTGCCAGAGCCATCTGCCGAGAGGCAGAGGAACCCGCCTGACAGGGATGCCAGGTGAAAGGACAGCATGAAAGATAAAAGTCAAGTTGGTTGCTGCTTCTTGTGACTCTAAATCTAGCTGTTCCTGAAAGAAGGATGCTCCAGAAAACCTTTTTTTCTTTTTTAATCTTTTATTTATTGATTTGGTACAGAGTCTCGCTATGCACTTTGGACTCATAATGGTCTTCCTGTCTCAGCAACCCCAGCCCTAGGATTGCAGGTGTGTGCCTCCACGACTAGCTTCCGCAGCTAGCTTGGCGTGCCCGAGGTTCCAGGGCCAGCATGGCATGCAGTCCTGGGGATCAAATCTGGGTCTTTGTGTTTACTAGGCGGGTGCTTAAACCACTAAGCTGTCTCCCAAGCTCCAAAACCTTTTCATTATATAAGTGAATATATTCACCCTTTTTTGCATAAACTAGCATAAGTTGGATTTCTCCCAAGGCATTCAAATGAGCTCATCAGTGTGTGATTACATCAAAGAGTGAAGGTCCCAAATTCCCCTTGACCTCCTCGGGAGAAGCGAGGTATGGCCAGAGCTGCATATCGGTATCTTCCTCAGAAAAAACAGCCTGCCTACTACAGAAAATGAGAAAGGGACCACACAGCCTCTGAAGACATTGGTTTCTTGGATCCAATGCACCCTAGGCCAGTGTCCACACAGAGAGGCAGTAGAGCACATATTTTGCGGAAGCTGGTTTATAATAAATCTCTATCATTGTAGCCAATGTTATC
This sequence comes from Myocastor coypus, assembly GCA_004027025.1. NCBI lineage: Eukaryota > Metazoa > Chordata > Mammalia > Rodentia > Myocastoridae > Myocastor > Myocastor coypus. The sequence continues at coordinate 140,107 of PVJA010000949.1, forward strand.
GTGCTGATTTTATAAAGCTCAAGCACACTGATATTTTATTGGTATTTGTCTTAATATATATAATAAAATGATTTTCCCAATACATATAATAAGCTAAAACTGAGACTCTCCCAAACTGCTGGTATTTGGAATGTGTTGCGAACTGATCTCACTGTAGCCTCATGTAATGGACTGCTGACTGGTGTTCAACCGGTTCCACCCGCTGAATTGAATTAACATGCGGCTGGGTGTGGGAGACCCAGCTGAGGACTGATGCCAGCGGCGTAAGAGACAGAACTGGAGAAGCTGTCCTTAGGAGAGCTGTTTGTTGGAGCAGCTCCGAGAGCTGCTGGAAGCTGCTGGTTCTCTTGGGCTATCCCGCTGGGTGACCTTGTCACACTGGTTTTCCTGATGAACTTGGCTATTCTTCTTGGAGGAGGAGCTCAGGACCTCATTCCACTGAGAATGGCTCTGGTCCATGTTTGGGAGAGCTCCGGTCCTCATCTTGAACATCACTTCCTGGCTCCAGAAGGGAAGATGGTGCACTGCTCAGCCTCGTGGAGAAGCTCATTGCTTTGCTTTTCCTGATGGGAACTCAGCTTTGCCCATTTCTGGAAGAGCTCAAGACCTCACTGTTGCTGAGGATGGCTGTGGTACCTTGGGGAAGTTCTGGTTCTTACCTTGAGCATTGCCTCCTGGCTCCAGCACAGATCCTTCATCTCGTTGGCATAGACTTTCTAGCTTCTACCAATGGCCTTTGGGCCTTCCCAGCCCAGACCCATGAAGTGAGCCTGTATGAGAGAGTTCACGGGCTCTAGGCCTCCAGCTAGACTTTTGAGAGGTATTGTTATGGGCTCCAGGTTTTCAGCTGGACTTATTCAGAATATTAGGATCCAGGCCATCAACTGGATTCTTTAGTCTTTAGTGTGTGGACAGATTTCCTGCACTCTTTGTATATGATTCTTTGGGTGATTATAAAATAATCCTATGTAATGTGTCCTGTGTTGTATTGTTTCCTTTGCAGAACCTCAAACCAAGGCACCTCAGATGCCCTAGAAATACTAATGTTTAGGAAAGGGAGAGATGAATAGGTGGTATTAGAATAGTGGAGCTGTTTTGTATGACGCCATGGTGATGGCTGCTTGACATTGTAATTAATCAAAACCCATAGAATTATACAATACAAAGAGTGAAAAATACAGACTTTAGACAATAATGTGTCTGTGTTTATTCATCCATGTGACTGTAGGTGACTCCACTAAGTTAAGATGGTGATAATAGGGGAAAGTAGAGTTCAGCACGTCACTGGTGAGCTTCTGTTCGGATGGGCCACTGGAGTGCGATCCGGAGGCTCTGTCTCCCCTCTCACCTCCTCCATTTACTGTCTGCTTCCTGGGTACTAAGACATGAACAGCTTCCTTCCACCCTGGACTAAACCCTCTGAAAAAACATGAACCAAAATGAACTTCTCCTAGCTTGATGCGATGGTGTGTGCCTCAAATCCCACCGTGTGGGAGGGTGAGGCAGAAGGATCAAGGCCAGCCTGGGCTGCGTAATGAGTTCAAGGCCAGCCTGTACTTCACAGTGAAACTCTGCCTCAAATAACCAAAATAAATAAAGAAAAAAAAAACCTGCCTTTATTATTCTTTTTCCTTCTCTTTTTTGAGACATGATCTTGCTATGCAATTACACAGTTCCAGGTGGCACTCCCCAGGCAGG